>JASCZI010151109.1:66761-77202 GCA_036250425.1 Stylosanthes scabra | reverse complement strand
GGAAAGCAAAATAGAAGGAGAAACTAGAATTGCATTAATTAAAGAGAACAAGTATCCACAAAACAAGTAGTAAAAGAAGAGTTTGGTTGGTAATGGGGTTCCTAGAAGTGAAGAACAAAGAAGAGAAAACTAGAGAAAATGAGAGAGATGGAGAACTCTCCCAAAAATCTCCTAAAACTACTCTAAGGCTAAAATTGATGAAATGAGAGAATGCCATGTCTTTGCCATGGAGGTTACGAAACAGGGTGGCGCCGGCGCACCATCTGGGTCGCGCGGGCGCGCCACCAACTAAAACTTCCCCATTAAGTAATTGGGGCGCGAGCGCGCCATCTTGAGGGCGCGGGCGCGCGGTTAATGCTGGATTGGGCTATTTTTGGCTTTTTGTCCATTCTTCTTGATTCTCTTATTCTTTTTAGCTTCCCTTGGGCTTTTCCTCTACACTTTGGGCCTGAAATTCACTAGCACACACATCAAGGCACCAAGTGGGAGAAGATTCAAACAATTTATATACAAGGAAGCTAATTTAACAAATTAATCAATTAAGGACACAAATATGCAAGAGATGGAAAACATTGGTCAATCACTAGCAATTATGTGGAAAAAGTGTTGATGAGGGTATCTTTTTAAGCAAGAAATTATTGTCAAAAACCTCCTCATCAACAGTATGTAAAAATAGTAATGACAATAAAATAGTAAAAATTGTAGTTGAAAATCGGCAAAATAACGGTAAAGTAAATTGTTTGAAATTAAAAGTCGGCAGAGTAACAGTACTATAAACAGACAATAAAATAAAATCGACAGAGTTTTTGCTAGTGAAAATGGACAAAAACCTAAATGGAACCCTAAAAACTATGCTAGAATATGGAAGTGGGCTCTCTTGAAATGGTGGAAGGCTCCTCTATCTATAGATGCTGAAACACACTGATGCGTACGCATGCAACCTCTCTATGCGTACGCATCTGTGCCGAAACCGCCATTTGGCGTGCCTCCCACGTCTAGATGCGTACACATGGCTCTTTTCGTTGCGTACGCATTTGGTCCAGCAATGGCCTTCTAGGTTTTGTTGTGATCCTTTCGCTCTTTCCGGTCATTTTCGCTCCGAACTTTGCCTGTTAAATCTTGAAACATTAAGTACACACATCAAGTCATCGTGCGGAACAGGAAACAGTTCAAAACATAGTAAATATTGGCCGAAATAGTATATAATTACAATTACAGCCTTAAGGAACTACTAAGTGCAATCAAGCCTATTTTTCTACTATTTAAGTGATGAGAGAGTGATAATTAGTCAATTAATGCTATAAAATTACCCATCGGAACGGGGTTTATCAGGGTGTCACATTTTGTAACGTCGACGTTTTTAAGCGTGTCAATTTCTTGAAAGTAAGCTCACTTTTCTCTAATTATTTAGCACCCTGGAAAAATGTTGCAATAGAGATTAAGTGGTACGATTCTAAAGCGTGGCCATCATATGGTTACAAGGACGTTTTGAAGCGTGCCTATATCCTAGAAATGTGCTTTGTTTCTCTATCTATAAAGGCACCTTAAAAAATCGGCAACAAAATCCAAAGAAAAATTTTTCCTCACCAAAAAAACCTACTCAAAGCAACACTAAATTAAAAATCAAAATCCCTAAGCCCCAAAATCACAAACGGAGCCACGCCCTTCCTCTCATCATTAATCAAAATCCTCATCAAAACACGAAAACCCCGAGCTAAAATTCAATTTGACCCCGAAAGTTGAATCGTAACTTAAAATGGCCCCTGAAATTTATAGTTACTCAATTTAGACTCCAAATTTCGAAATCGTAACTCAAAATGACTCCTAAAATTTATAGTTACTCAATTTAGACCCTTAAATTTGAAATTGTAAGTCAAGTTGGCCCTCCAAATTCATTTCTCACTCACTCATATTTACCAAAAACTCAATAAAAAACACCACAGTCCCTTTTAGACATTATTTCTTTGCATTCAAGATATAACCTAGTATTATATTGTCACTTAACAGTTGATGTCAGCACGCCATTAACAAAAATGGAGTCAACGGCCCATATGAGTTACAATTTCAAATTTCGAGATCTAAATTGAGCTACCATAAATTTCATGGGTCATTTTGAGTTACGATTCAAATTTCGGGGTTATACTGGGATTTAGCTCCCAAAACCCCAAAACATCAAATCAAAAGCCCTCATCGTTGAAACAGAGCTGTGCCACCCCTCCTCCTGGTCCTCGTGCTATTTATCTCATCACCACTTCAGCTTCCTCCGTCAATCTCATCGCGCCACCCATCGTCATTGCATCGTCCGTTGGTTCCTCTGTCGCTTACTCTCTCTCATTGCAAATCCTCAGCTCACTCTCTCATCGCAAACCCTCAGCTCACTTTCTCATCGCGCAACCCCCAGCTCAACTCTTATTTCATGGTTCGCCATTGCAGTTCGCGAACGCTAATCAGTTTGTTCTATTATGTGCTTTAGTTCTCGCAAACCCTAATTTGAGTTTCTAATTACCAAGGTTTTGGTCATTCTATCAGTGGCTCAAAATCCTATATAGATCTAGGTTTTCTCTTAGCCAACACAGGACTCTGTATGGATAAAAGGAATTAGATTTTCAAGGTTCTTGCCATGAGAGTTCTCAATCCTTGCACTCTTGTTATTATGAACTCCATTGATGTTCCTTCTCCTTCTCCAACCTCTTTTCATAAAGTCCTTCATAGCTTCTTCAAAAGCATTCCCATCATTGACATGTTTCTGCAGCATCAATAACAGTAACAGTTTATAGTCAGAAGAATATAAGAAGAAGGAGAGGGTTTCTTTGTCCAGGATTGTGAACGAGCAAGTTGAGAAGGCTTGGAGGCTTGGAGAACAAGTCACTGCTTGATGGCTTGGAGAAGGCTTCTCTGAAGGTTGAAATGGCCAAGAAACAACTTTCCATTATTGAAGAACAAGAACTTGCTGCTAAGAAAGTTCAGGGATTATGTCAACAAGCTTGATGTAACACCCCGACTTTCGGTATGTCATGATCACACCTACGGCAGAAGATGTAACTAAAAACCTAACTCTAAAATTTCAAAACTTACAAGCCTGTCGTGATGTAGCGTAACGATGACAACGGGATAACATTCGATTCACAAATAGATACAACAGTTAAATAACAATTATAAGTAAAACAGGAAATTGCACCGTCACTAGCCGATCTGCTGGAAGCAGACCCATAGCCCAAAGAGACACTACCAGAAGAGCTACCAGAAGAGTGATGGCTGGAAGGTGCAGAGTCGGTACTGGCGCTCTCATGCTCCGATCCATACGAAGCATCCGAATAATACGCCTCAGGGGCGCCGTAAGGCACGTGCTCAGCAATATAGGGCTCATCCGGATCACCTACTAACTCAGCTGCCGGATCGTTCGTCTCAACGGAAGGCTCATCGTCGCTAGAAGGAGGTGAAGGGGGAGGAGGAGTAGGTTGTGCCACTCTGCGGCGAGAGAATAAACTGTGATAACGCCGCGCATCTGACATGGGATTATGCGGGATAGGGTACACAGGGCCCGGAGTCGGCGCCGGAGCCATCAGTGGCAAAGGTGTACGAGGTGAGCGCTCGCGCTCCCGATGAACGCTACCAGTAGAACCCGAAGAAGTCGACGAGCTAGGAGAAACAGCCAGACATGGGGGAAACAGTGCGATAGGTCTCATCGTGCAAGAGAGGTAAGAGAGAGAAGAAGAAGTCCTGCATAGTGTAAGAAGAAAGGGGTGAGAACCTAAGGTTCCCAGCTCGGGGTATCACGAGGGCAACTACTCTATCTTAGGGGCTGACATCACGTAGGATAGTAGATAGCAAGTAGTCAAGTAGCAAAAGCAGAAATATAAAGCACACACACAAACAATAGATGCAATCACATGCATATGCAATACACAATATGATGCATGCTTGTCCCTAAATGCAGGCCATGAGCTCATGCGTCGGTTTACTTCCTACACCCGACGATTACTTAGGATTAAACCCAAGTATGGTTCACCCACTGTCGAATGTTGTGGACTTTGGCTCGTCCAAGGCAGCCATGTTCCGTTGGCTAGAACATGCAGCTCAATAGTACTCCACGTACTCAATTCAATAGGGTGAGGATCCCATCACCAGCAACAGCGCAATAATCAATAAATCGCATTGACAAGGGGGACAGGTGATCGTTACAGCCTTTCAGGTAGCTGGCTCTTTAGCTTTATTCTCAGACAAGCGAAACGACACCCAGCCCTTGTAGCTCTTATCTCTTAGTCAAGCGGGACAACACACAGCCCTTGCAATAGCCTTTCTTTAGCTTTAGCACATAGCCTTTCTTTAGCTTTAGCACATAGCCTTTCTATAGCTTTAGCACTCAGCCTTCTCATGATCTCATAATCTTTAGCATTCACCGATTCGTTCCTTTGAACCGTTAGCCGGAGTAGCATCTTTGTAGCCGGATTAGCCTTCGGTCTACATGACTTAGCTGAACCAACCGGTTTGACAGTGACCCAAGTTCGATAGAACCGATACTTGGTCAGTTGCCAAACCAATCCTTCTTAAGGGATTTAACCGGTCGAGAACCATGAACCATTCCCAAAAGAAAAATCCGGTTGATCGTCGTGTCCCAAACCATCGCCGACCAACCGAATCGGTACCAATTGTCACATCTAAGGTTATCTGGCCACACCTTGGGACTCAATTATTATATTGGCTTATGTATTTTAGCATACTCTCACTCTTAATACTCAGAGCTTATATCATCATGATAATTTTAGCCTCCGGTTTAGCTTCTTTCCACTCTTATAGCTTATCGGTTTAACCGGTTTACTAACCGTATTCTCATATGGCATTCTCTTGGTGTCTTTTAACATTTCATGATATTCCAGCACTTATATTATATTATTATTCTCTATATTTTCACTTCTTAAAGATTAATTATGAATATTTCATCATCTTCTAATTTAGGAGTTTTCTAGCTTTTCGGTTTTAGCTTAGCTTAGTATAAATTAAATATCTTTTTCATATTTTACTCTTTTTGACTCAAACTAGTGCCATTACTCTTTTAAAAAGCACCTCCATTCACCATTAAAACAGATTTATCTATTACTTAGCCTTTAGGACCATTTTACCCTCATCATAAATCCTTATTTACCAAATTAACCTATTTTACTAATAAATTTATAGCTTTTCATTTTAAATCCTTTTAAACCCAAACCAGTTGCATTTTTCTCCTAACATCCTCATTTACTCGTGGTAAAAATAGTTTTTAGAAAAGACACTTTTAAAAAGACGAAACTGCCCTTCTAAACCCATAACCGGCTCGGTTCTAACTAGTTTTGGTAATTAATTTATTTACCTAAGGTAACTTTATTATTCTAAGGTGAAATTTCATATTTAGACTCATTAGACACATATGAGACCTCATTTAAAACATTTTTGAAAACAAATTTCTTAAAAGACATTTTTACCCCTTTTTACCTAGTCTTTACTTACTAGTTTTGCTAATTTACCACCTAGTCTTAATCTTTTAAACTTTATACCAAAAACTCTTATTTTTCACATTATTCTCTAAGTTTCATTTCTGGAAAACACATTAAGACATTTATATTACCATTTTTCCCTTAGCTTCAAAAAAACATCATTTTTATTATTTTTACTTCTCTTAACCGATTTAGTAGCTTCAGTTTTATGAAATCTTTTGTCCCAAGGGTGATAACCTCTCGGCCATTAAGCACACAACATCTTATATCATTTTTTATCATCAAAAGCTCATCTCTTGAGCATCATCAATTCGGCCAAAGGCCACATTTCATAGAAAGGCTTTTCAAACAATATTCAAGCAAGCAATAGGCAATATCATGGCATAAGCATTCAAGCAAGCATACCACATAGCACAAGTAGCACATATAGCTAATATAAGCCTAACCCCTTACCTTAGGGTGAAGCTTGCCTTTCAAACCACCAAGATCACTTATCAAAATATCAACTTTCACCAACTTTCTTAGCCTTTACTCGAGCTTGCTTCAACCGTGCACTTGGACGTCCAAAGCTGTCATTTATACTTTTGAAAACAAGAAAACATGAGCCATGGAACCCTACTATAGCCTCGGTTAAGAAGAGATGAAGGTGAGCTTCATTACCTTTGATAAAACAAGGGAAGTGGTTCGGCCAACAACAAAGACAGATGCCCTAGTTTCATAAGAAATATTTAAGAGCTTTAGTTCATCATCTTAGTTGTATGAATGAACTAGGGTTTATGCTTACCTTTGAATATGAAGAAGAAAATGAAGTAGATGATGAGAAGAAAACAATGTAGAGCTTGAGATGAGAAGAATGGTGATGGTTTGAAGTGGCTTCGGTGGTGGTGGGGGCTTGTGTTCTTCGAGTGTGATGATGAACACTCAAGGTGTTCTTGAGTTGTTCTTGTAAAGTGAGTGTGTTTGATCTTTAATATGAAGAGAGAGAGTGTTAGGGATGTGTTTTTGTGTGTTAAAATTCTGGAAATTGTTTGAAGAAAAAGAGAGAGAGTGTTCGAACAAGTGAAGGAGAGTTGAGAGCAAATGTGAGTTGTTTGAAGTGGTAAATTGTTGTATGAAGGTAAAATGAATTAGTAACTACGTTAACTGTTTAATTAGAAGTGAATTAGGGCTAGGGGGAGGGAGTAGCTTCGAGTAACAAGGAAAAAAAGGGGGTTCATTGGCTTTGCATTGCTTGAGGCCATGCAACCAATAGAATCAAAAAGGTGTGTAAGAAAAAGTATTATTATTTTAATCATGGTGACTTTTATGAGTAATTAGCTAGTAAACCTAATTACCATGGGTAATTATTTTATTTTTGGGCAATTTAGGGCTGAAGTAACTCGGCTAGGGCTTCCATGCTCATATACAAATTTCGGAAAAATTTTCATTTCCGAAATTACGCGCGTTTTAGCAAAAATCGATAAAAGCGTGTCGTAAGGCAAAAGCATAGCGCTAGCTTAGCATCATCGTTTTAGAATCATCATCATCATCGTCCAAGTCACTATTCTAACATCATTCAATATCATTTCAAACAAGCGAAGTCAAATACGTTTATTATAGACGTTCCGGCCAAAATCGTGGCTAAAAGAAAAGCGTAGCGAAAAAGCGGGTTCTTACACTTGAAGGATAAGCTTCTGACGTATATAACTATATACTATAGGGTAAAGTATGTTTTATATCTGTAATGTTTTTGAAAATTTTCAAAATTACCCCTAACGTTTAATTTGATTCAATTTTGCCCTTAACGTTTGAAGTTGGTTTCAATTTTATCCTTATTGTCAATTTTTTGACAGTCAACTCTTAGTCAACTGTTTTTTCGAATTTTACCCCTATCATTATCTTCATCATCCACTCCACCCCCACCCACCACCATCCACCTCTTCTGCATCTTCGTCCCACCCACCACCACAATCATCACATCATTGCCAACACCACACGATCCACAACACACACTCTCTCCCACCCGATCCCCACCACCTACATAACCAGAATATCAATTTCACAACCGAACCCCCAACCCCTAATTTCAAAAACAACATAAACCATTCACAAATAAATATAAACCAATTTTAAATTTTGTTAAAATTTTGAGGAACACCCAAATTTAAAACAAGAAATAAAAAGAAAAACCCTCTTGCTTTTTGTTTTGCTTTCTGTTTGTGGTAGACTTTAATCCCTAAGGGGGTGTGTGGTTGGGGGTAATCATAATATATTCCCAAGCATTGAAGATGGGAATATGATATTCCTTTGGTTCAATGTTTTCAAAAACATTCCAGGTAAATTACATTCCTAGGAATGTAATTCCCACTAATATTATTCCCACCTCCCCCTTGGGTATCTTTCCTTCCAATGGGAATGGAATTCTAACAATGAATTGAAATGACCTAATTACCCTCCCAATATAATTCAAACACTACCTTCTTTCTCATTTTTTCCGTTTTATGGATCAAAAACCCTAGCAGAGAACCCTTCTTCCTTTCTCCTAAATCAATGGAGGTTCCGCCACCTTCGCCGGCGCCGTGGAGGCGCTGCTAGATTCATTGCCTCCATACCTTCGATTTGCGTTTGTGTTCCATCTTCCGGCGCTGCCTTTGCGTTTCTGTCCGTGTGTGTTTATAATCTACCTCTACTCACATCGTTCATCATCATTCGCGTTCATGTTCCTTATTTGGTCTCTCTCCACTTCATTCTTCTTTCATTTCATTCTTTGGTTTATCAGAATTATTAACCTCGATTTTCATGGTTTCCTTTCTGCAGAGTGTGAAAGAATTGAAGCATCGAAGCGTTGGAATCTGAGGATAGCAACTTTATTATCTCCAATTTCTGTCAATTTCTGAGTTCTCCTTTTGTTTGGAATTGTTTTCTGAGCTTAAACCGAATTTTGAATTATGCAGTGTTTGTGTCTGTGTTTGTGTTATTATGAAAATTGATGATAACAATAACAATGTAATTTCAAGGTTGTGGCCTTTGCTTGTGGCTTTGCTCAAGTAATTCAGGGTGTGGTAATTATTACTCTAACTATGAAGAATGTAATATATGCTTATAGTGTACTCAATAGACTATCAATAAATTGTTCTGTTTGTGTTGGTTAAAACAGGGTGATTGAATCAATATGGTTTAGTCTGTTTTATTTTTGTTTGCTATTTTCTGGAACTAAACTTCACCTTGTTATGTTGAGTGAGTACCTTCTTTGGTGTTTTAGTTATAATTCTTCTGGCAAGAATTACTTGCGCTTCACCAAAGTTTAATTTCATATTTATGGTTAAGTACTAGTTGGCCTTTTCTCTATCTTATGTTATATGATGTAACCTTTCTCTATCTTTTATATATATAATGCAATGACTATACCAGAATCTGAATCTTAATTTGGATATACCACATTATCATATGCATAATTTACAACCTCAATCATTCAATTTGCATATATCTATTTCAGGTTGTTCTTGTTATTCTTGTTATGCTAGCTTCTGTTTTGTGTTACCACCTCCTTGACAGCTAAAGAGAAGGCTCTATTCTGTAATGTACGTAATACTTTAAGGATTAGAACAATAAAGACATGATATTTGTCTTTTGATCATGTTATATTCTGTCCATTTGTCTTTTGATCATCATTAATGAAGTAGAAAATTGGTTGGTAATTTGGGATGCTTCTTGATATAAGTCTTTATCGTTTTACTCATCACTTCCTGTTATTGATATAAGTCTCATCACTTCCTGTTATTGATACCTTAACTATGGGTCATGCATAGCTATTTGGTGGCCCCATTTGATTGTTATAAGACTTGACATTTACTCTCTGTTT
Organism: Stylosanthes scabra; assembly: GCA_036250425.1. Taxonomy (NCBI): domain Eukaryota; kingdom Viridiplantae; phylum Streptophyta; class Magnoliopsida; order Fabales; family Fabaceae; genus Stylosanthes; species Stylosanthes scabra. Next base: position 67,890 of record JASCZI010151109.1, on the reverse strand, counting down.
GGTGGCTTGTGTGTTACTATTAATGCATTGTTTGTTTAGTCTTAAATTGAAACATTGTAGAATGCAAATTGTTATAGCTGTATAATTGGCAGTTACAGTTAGTTATTAGTTAGTTAGAGATCATAATTAGAACTGAGTCATTAACCAGAGTTTACTTAGTGTAATTTGACATTTTAATTAGATTAGATTAATACAGTTTTAAGATTAATGCAGGAGGCACTGAAGGGGTCTAAGGAGAGAGCAAAGAGCTTGGAATCAATTGTTGCTCGTTGAGGGAGGAAGCAGGGGAAACTGAGGATTTGATCAGAGGACTGACTGTCAAAGCTGTTTTCGCCCAGAGAATCAACTCGTTTTCTGCAGAATCGATTCGTATTTGTCCAGGGGCTACAAAAACGTGTTTTTGAAGTTCTTGAATCGATTCTACTCATCCAGAGTCGATTCGTTTCGACCCAGAAATGATTTTTAAAGGTTCTTAAGCCAGGGAATTGATTCTTACGCCCCTAGAATCGATTCTAATCATGTCTGAAGCAAAATTTAAGTTTTAGAATCGATTCCTTTTGAAACAGAACTGTGATTTTGAAGTATTGACGGTGTAGAATCGATTCACCTCAAACCAGGGTCGATTCTAGCCTTGAAACTTGGTTTTCCTTACTGATTTCTAATTGTTTGGTCTTAGTCACTAGTCCTTGCACTTAGTTAACATCTCATGATTGGTAAATAAAGATGATAGATGAATTTTAATGAAACATGATGAGCAAGACGATGATGATGATTGATATGATGATTGATGATTATGATGAACCCCGGAGAGATGGTGGGAAGGTGAGATACCTTAGCCCTGTTTTCCTCCTGGTGGTGTGAATGATTCCCTCGGAGTTCTAGAGAGATGGGAGGAGGTGGCAAGAGGCCCCTTAGCTCTGTTTTCCTCCTAGAATTAAAGTGCGACCCCAGAGAGACGGTGAGAAGGTTTGAGTGATCCCCTTCTCTGTTTATCCTCCTGGGAAAGTGAAGTTCGCCTCCAGAGAGATGGTGGAAGGTTTGGATCGCCTTCCTGTTTTCCTCCTGGGTATGATCATAGAGACGGTCCATTGGTTAGCTACTGGACCAGATCGGGATGGCCTTATAACCG
>JASCZI010151109.1:50808-61935 GCA_036250425.1 Stylosanthes scabra | reverse complement strand
CTACCTCATGCTGGGTGAACAGAGCTCCTCACCCTTAACAATGGAGTAGTTTAACAACTCATAATGAAAACTAAAACCTAAGAATAATGGAAAACGGATCTGTGCTAAGTGTGTTCTACCATAGTGGTAAATCACTCTTTATATATATCCTAATCTAAATTCAAATTAAAATCTAATCGTATCTTAATCTAATTCTAATTTAAATTCAAATCAAAATCTAATCTTATCTTAATCTAATCCTAATCTAAATTCAAATCAAAATCTAATCTTATCTTAATCTTATCCTAATCTTATCCTAATCTTATCATAATCTTATCCTAATCTTATCTTCTATAGTTACAATACTTTATCTTCTTCTCTTGATCTTCAATCAATCTTATCTTCAATCTTCCAATTATGCCCTTGATTATTGGATGGAATTGAAGCTTAACAAGTTGGATTGGATTGACCTTTAACAAAACTGCATGTTGCTGAATTTTGCCTCCCACGTATAACGTGGGGTTACTGTCCAAGGTCGCCATTTGCTTTTAATAGCTCACGTATAACGTGCGGATGCCCACGTACAACATGGGCTCTCTGTTAAGTTTGTGCTTTGGCTCTTAATTCCCACGTATAACGTGGGTGGCTCACGTATAACGTGTAGCCTCTGTCCAATTCTGCCAATTGAGAGATTAATTACCACGTATAACGTGGAGTAGCCACGTATAACGTGGGGCTTGGAACTTAGAGTTTTTCTCTCATTCTTCTCTGCTTTGTTCTTCCATCTTCAATCCTCTTTGTTTGATCTTTAATCACCTAAAATCTTTTGTGAAACACTCTAAACATAAACAAAACTCAAAAGAACATCAAGTTTGTTTGATTGACAATTTGAGAGTATAAATCACAAGAATAATCATATAATTAAAGAGAAATTGAAGCTAAAAACAACTTAAGATGCATACGCATCACACGAAACGGACCAAACCGCGAAATTACGATCACGCCGCTTATTAATGAGTATATAAAGGGAGAGCCAACACAATCTCTGCCATTTGCTCCCTTCACTCTCGATCTAAAAGAGAGAAGAGCTGCTGAGAGCTAGTTGGAGAATTGATTCGAATCAATTCTTCCACCGCCCACACCAACTTCCGATCGCGATAACTTTTGATCCAGAGCTCCGATTGACGCACAGTTTGCGGCTATGTGAAGCTCTTGTCGTCCTCTTTACGTCTATCATACATGCAAACCATGGGTAAGCCATCTTCCAACTCGATATCCTTCCCCAATTTTCTGCTCGAAATTGGCTTGACCATCTTGCATGTTCTTGAGTTCTATGACTTAGGTAATGATTTAGTGCATCTTGGAGCTTGGTGATCGATGCCCACAAGCTTGGGTATCTTCGGTGAGACGTTTACAACCCTAGTCCTTAGTTTTAATTAGTGGGATAATGGTTGATTGTGTTGTATTGTTGTATGTTGTGTGCGTATGTCGTAGATGCTAGGAAATTTGGAGAATTGGAGGTTGGAATAGGTGATTGAGCATGAGAATAGTGGTTCATGGTGCTTGGATGCTCGATGGCGCGAAGGAAATCGCGTGTATACATTGAGCTTGGCGTCCAGGTACGGATTTAGATTCAACCTTACATTATTTAAGCTACTATGATTGCCTAGGTTAGTTGGACCTAGAACAACATAATAGGAAAGATTGAACTTGATGATTATGATGGGAGGGATTGTTTTGTATGAATATGTGACTATATGTGTGTTTGATGGTGATATCATAATGAAAATGCATGTATATGATTGATTGTGATTGTGGCCTTGTGCCAAACTATGTTTTGAAAATTGAGGGTTATACATGAGATGGGAATTGCATGAGAAATGAGGCCCTAGGGGCGAGATGATAAAAGATTGTGATTTCTTGTGAAATGAATTGTGGAGGTTTTTGGTGATTGAAATTGCATGAGAAATGAGGCCCTAGGGGCGAAATGATAAAAGATTGTGATTTCTTGTGAAATGAATTGTGGAGGTTTTTGGTGATTGAAATGGTTTTCAACGAAATGAGGAGTTATAGAAGAGGTAGAGATTTCAAGGAAAGTGATTTTGAAAGGGATGAGTTTTGATCTTTGGTGCAAAGTTGGTTTTAAAACTGGTTTTTGGAAATTACACGAGTTAGCTGCAGCAAATCGATTCAGGCAGAAGCCGAGTCGATTCGCTGAGCCTTTTTGGAACGAATTTGAGGATTTTGAGTGTATCGAGTCGATTCGCTTGGATGGTGAACCGATTCATTTTTGCCCAGCGACCAAAACTCTCCATCTTAAATCAATTCGTGGCTAATTAGAATCGACTCTATTCTTGTGGACTTTAAAGAAAACGATTTAACTCTTAGCCGAGTCGATTCGGAGTTATGGCAAATCGATTCGTATTTTCACAGTATCTAAAGGATTTTTAAAAGGATCGCTTGAATCGATTCGTCAAGAGCCCGAGTCGACTCTGTCTTCAAAATCTCATGAACTATCTAGAATCGAGTCGAGTCGATTGGTTCCTGAATCGATTCATTTTTACCTTATTTCAAATTTAACGTTCGAAACGCCCTCCAAGTCGAATCTTCCTTTTCAGAATCGATTCCAATGAGTAATGATGTGGTTTCAAAGGATGATTCAATGATGGATGAAGTAATTACATCTCATGTATAGTATCACCCTTGTTTTGTAAAATTATAACCGTGAGCCTAGGTCTACGAGGGGTCTAGAGGACTAGAGCTCGACTTATGACAACAGCGGACCATCGGGAGTAGTAAGTGTCTGTGGGGCCTTTGTTTCCACGTGGGACATTGGCTAATGTCGCGACTTACGGTAGCGGCAGGGGGGCCTCTTGCCAACGTCCCGGCTACCAACCTAGGTTATAGTCAAATGAGACGAGAAGGGAACCCCCATTTATTTATGATTATGAGATGAGTGATCGTTTATGATCGGGGCCGGCTGATTGGTCCTCCGGGGAAGTACGAACGATGGTCATCCAGTGCTAGTTCTAGATCGGTCGGGCTTGGCTATGATAACCGACTGGGTGAGCTCACCGTAACCTGCAGGAATAGGCATGTTGACATTGTTTGGGTGTGCCTACTTGCCTATTAATTGCTATTTGTTTGTATTGCTTGCTTGTAATGAATGTTTGTGTGTTTGATTGACTGCTTGATGAATTCTGGTGGCTAAAGATAGGAGATGTATGATTTAGAGGACGAGAGGGAAGGATGAATAACTGGTAGAGCTTTATAGGTAGGACTTTAGGTATAACTATAATAACATGCCTCGCGTGATCCGACTAGAATAAATGCTGTAGGTTTGGCGCTTTATCCGTACTGAGAATCCATGGGTTGGGGATTTTCACTCCGTATAATATCAGACTTTTCAGGTACAGGTTCAAGCTTGGAAAGTTGGCGAAGCATCCGTGAAGAATATCGAGTGTCTAGCCTTCTCCGAAAGTCAAGTCTTCCGCTGTGTATTTATGGAGAACTAGTGGTGTCAGTGTATAGATTAGAGTCTTAGGTTAGCTAGTGAACCTAAGCTTCGCAGGTTCTGTTGTACAGTTATTGAACCCTATTCATTATGTATTGTGTACATCTATTTTGATATAAGTGAAGCATTGTAATATCGTGGTTATTGGCTCTATTTTATGTATAAGAAAGAGTTATTATTTATATACAATTTGAACGTTATGTGGTTTCGGACTTAGTACGTATGAGTCAGTATTTGTTTGTTCGTAGCGCTTCGGAATTGATCAAGCATGTTCGCGACTTGGTTGATCGGTTTTAGGATGTTACGATATTTAACTTTTACTATTATTATTATCATTGTCACTTTTATTATTATTATTATTATTATTATTATTATTATTATTATTATTATACAAAATAAATATTGATTTGTAAGCTTATATTTATAATCAGTTTTAATGGAAGAAGTGGTTTGAAGGAAACGAACAAAAAATATGAATATATGAAGGAATCATGGCATGTGGATCTTCAGAGTTGTGATTGTTATAAAAAAAAATATATGAAAGCAATAGCTAAAAACAATATATGAAGAAATAACAATAGCTAACATAGGAGAAATGACTATTTCGTAGAAAATATAAATATAAATCAGTATTACATTAATTACGCCAATTATATCAAATATTTGATCGATTGAAATAAATATTAATTATTTAGTAAATGATAAATAATGTTAAAATAGATATCAAATAATTTAACTTAATTGTTTTTATCGTACGTCTTCTCTATATATATAAAAACCAAATATGCTTATATTCCTCTCCAGGTATGGCATCCGTAATTTCTTAAATTTTTTGTTTTTAACGTATTTTGAATGAAAATTGATCGATTTATTTAATTTATTCTTTTTTTCTTTTATACATATGAAATGAAATGCATTTCTTTTTCTTCTATCTCTTTCGTGATATCCTACAACTTCTGTAATTTTTTTATTATTTTTTATCTCTATTTTACTAAAGTTTGTAAACCTCAATTTTATTTAAAGTTTATTTCATTTTGAATAATGGTTCTTAATAATATTGTTTTATTAATCAACATTTTGATTTTTTTGCAGAATTATTAAATGTTTATTTTATTAATTCATATTTTCCATTTTCATATAGGTGAGTTATTTCATCAACTAAAATAGTAATAAGAATTAATTAATAATTACAATTAGAAACAATTAAATCAATTAATATACATGTTATATAAATCCAACATTTTGATTTTTTTTGCAGAATTATTAAATGTTTATTTTATTCATTCATATTTTCCATTTTCATATACGTGAGTTATTTCATCAACTAAAATAGTAATAAGAATTAATTAATAATTACAAAAGGAAACAATTAATCAATTAATATACATGTTATATAAATATGTTTCAATTAGTATTAATAGAGTTCTATATCAAATCTTTTAATAATTATAATGATTCTTTTGTGCATTCGTATGAATGTTATAGATAATGTTAAACGAATGTCATATATAATGTTTTTTAAGGATTAATAAATGTAACTTTTATAATCGAATTTTTTTTTTAATTTGTCAACAATTAAGGATAAAATTGAAATCAATCGAAAATATTAAAGATAAAATTGAATCAAATTAAATATTAAGAATTGTTATGACACTTTTTATAAACACATAAATCATTACTTTACCTTTTTTTTTAAATATTCATTTTCTTTTTATAAATAACGCTCTGTTGTATAATTTTAATATACTTTTATTATACTTTTACTATTAATGATAGTATATCATATAATTATTTTAATATTCTATTTGATCTTCTAACGTTCAATGATAGTATGTCCTATAACTAGCTTTTATATACTTTTATACCATTAATTTATTAAAATTAGATTAAACATTTTGATTAATGTTATAATTCCAAGCCCATATCACATTTAATTTGAAAAAAATTTTAAACTATATTTGCCTGTGGTTGTCTTAAAAGCATAATAATTAAATTGACTTTGGTTCTTTCAAAAGTATTATTTTAATTTTTTATGGACATTTTCATTTTTAACTTAATTTTAATATACTAACAATATAAATATTAATAAAAATAATATCATTATCATTATATTATTCTATAATTTTATTCTGATGCCAATATTTCTGTAATTCGTTCTTTTCTATTAGCTATATATAAAGGTAAGTAATAAATTTTAACTAAATTAATTATAGAAATAAATCAGCATAGATTGTATTAATTGAAAATTGAAAATACAAATTGACGGATAATTCATATTAATTGAATTACAAATTAATATTTATTACATTAATTGTGCAAATGACTTATCAATTTATCATAATGTTAAAACATGATATATGCATAATTAGTGGACAATTTGGTATGACTTTAGTTCAAGTGGCGCATTCTGATGTTAGTCTTCTTATGTCTAGGAGTATCATGGTCTGATTTGACCCAAAAAATCACTCCGATCCTAATGAAATTTAAATTTTATTTATTTTTGAATATGTATTTTGTTTTATAAAATACAACATTTTAAATTAGACATGAGATAATGTTTTTATAATTGTATCTTTAAAAAGGTAATTAATCGTACTAAGCATTCATATTATATAATAATTATAATGCCTAGTGGTCAGACATGCTGACGTGACACATTTAAATGTTTGTATATCCTTATCTCTTTTCTTTATAAAATTTTAGGAAAATAATATATATATTTATTAGATTTATTAAAATACATATTAGTATTTATTACATGATTATTCGATAAAATTAGTAATCATACAAATCATTTATATTATATAATGATTGCAATACATAATAGTCAAACATGCTGACGTACGAATTATGGTATTAGTCTTCTTATGTCTAGAGGTGTTCATGGAATCATGGTCTGGTTTAGTCGAAAGATCCGGCTTGGACACAGTGTAATTTGGGGCATTTTGAATCGATTTCATAATGAAATTTAATTGTCATATTTATTTCTGAGTATGTATTATTGTGTAGTGAAATATGAGATTTTAAACTAGATATGAGATTATATTTTAATATCATATATTATTTGCAAATTACCTAAATATTTGTGTTATTAAAATATGATTGGTGATCATGTTTTAATTTTGAAATTTGATTATTAAAAATTCAAATTTCACCATTTCCGAAGGTAATAAGATTTCATTGGATTGGATATGGATTATGGGAGACCCACTTCACATAACTTCATGAATACTCCTACTTACATTTGTCTTGAAATCATTATTTTATAAAACATATTATTTATTAAATGATAAAATTTATTAAAATTAATAACTAATTGCAATGAGATTTAACTTGTCAAAAATTATAAAATTATTTATCATATTTTTTATAATTATATTAATTATTTTTTATATCTTGGAGATTATATATAAAATATTCATTTGCATCTTATTAAGTCTCTATCTTAGAGCAATGACCTTTGTTGATTTATTTTTAAAATATTAAACATTTCCCATGCATCGCACGGGTATATACACTAGTTTTGTACTGAAACTCACCTTCAATATAAGCAACAAATTGTAATTTTTTGGTATAAAGTTACCAAACATAAATCATATTGACACAAACTCATTTCTATCCAAAATGAATTCTATAAAACATAATTTATTCAAATATGAATTTGACAAACACTAATCCCAACACACCATAAATCATCTTGTGAAACCCCGTCTTTCTGTTGTTTCCATTTCTAACAGAAACGTGCGATTGTCTGTAAGTATATGTTTTTGGATACTTGATGGTGTGTCTATGGGTCATGTATATCCTAGCCATGGTTGATGTGGGATTCGTTCCCAATGAATGACTATTTTGGTGATTTTCTGTTTTTAGCGACAGTACGCTGTTTGGCGATGGTTTAGCCGTTTCGGCCGCTTTTAGAACGAACGGAGGATATTAAGGAAAATATCTTCGATGGAAATTTGTAATTTCCTAGCTAAGTTTGAGCCATGAGATTGGGGTTGGCGAGATTCTTAGAGAGAATTTTGTACCGTCTTTAGCGACGCACGGTTCCGTCGCGAAAACGTCTGGTCGTAATTTCGATAAAACGAAAGATACGACGAAATTGTAAAATTATAGCGCGACACTATAATACGTCTTTGGAACTTAGTCGCCCCGTAAATTTGAGACGTAAAGCCAAGAATGCCCTAGAAACATTTTATGACACCTTCTAGTTTTTCTCTCTCCTACCTTTTGCTTTTTGAGATACCTTTTCATAAAGACTTCTCTCTCGTTGGTTGCATGACTTAGATACATGAAAAAGCTTCTCATTTATTCTTTCTATACCACCTTTATTCATATTATATTATTTCCTTACCACCTTTATTTTATTTTATCATTTTATTACACCACCAAAATTACTACACTCTACATCACAAAAACAAACAAAAATCTCATGCTTACTCACCACTACATGACCGTGGCTTTCCTCCCTTCTTTTACCAAGTTATTTAACTTAACTTCATTTACCTTCACTTAAACTCATTTACCATTCATTTAGTTTCATAACAAAAATTCTACCCAAAACAACTCCACAAATCCTCTAACCTCTCTCCTAATATTCGAACCTCTCTCTCTCCACATTCATCATTCATTTCAGAATTTTAACCCACAATAACACCAAAAACACCTTCTCTCTCTTACTACCAAAGATCAAACACACCTTTTTCTCAAGAACACTTTGAATGTTCATATGAACATGATGAACATCAAAGTCTAGTTTCTCATACAAACACAATCATATCATACATCAATCTTCTTCTCTTATCATCCCCTTCATCATCATCATACTATAAATCACAAGAACAAGCTCCTCCATTCTTCTCTTTTCGGCCGTGACCACCACCAACATCATCTTCAAGGTTTTTCTTCAACATCAAGCTTGCTCACTCTCTTCCTCTTGGTCGTAGCCCTCATCATCATTTCCTCCTCCATTTCATTGGTTTTAGTAGAGGTAAGTGCAATACCATTTTAGTTCATGATCCTAGAGAGCCCACACTCACATAAAGCTTCCATCTTTGTTATATATTTTTGTTTAGGGCTCAAGCTTAAGGACTCTTGTTTGGCCGTGACTTCAAAGGGCTTGTGGTGTCTATTCTTTGGCTATTACAAGAGATCTACAAGAGGTAAGGTGGTTAGGGTCCTTAGATTTTGTTTTGGGTCATATATGTGCTTTTAAACAACTTATATGCTAAAAAGGCTCGGTAAATGTTAAGGCTTTAAAATGAATATGTGATGCTATGCTTGAAAGCTTGAAGCTTTGCTTGAAAATATGAATGCTATGCTTGCTTGAGTGCTTGATATATGATGATTCATAGCTATGCTTGATTGCTTGATATATTTGTGCTTATGCTTGCCAAAAGTGGCTTAAAATGCCTTAAGGCCAATCGGCCGTATGCTTCATGAAATAAGTATTGATGATCAAAAACTATGCTTGCTATATTTGTGCTAAATGGCCTAGGGTTTCCTCAAGTTTGGGCAAAAATGTAATAATTAAAAGATTTACTAAAATACATAAAAATCGATTCTAAAAGATTAATAACTTAAAGTGAAAATAAATGTGTTTTAAAGCTAAGGGCAAAATGGTAAATAAATATGTTTTATGAAATTTCCAGAATTAAAGTATTTAATTAAATACGGTACCTTCTCTTTTTGAGAGGGTAATTTACTCTCTCTAGCTTATTGGTTCACAATTAACTTGATAAATAATTTTTTTTTAGTGTTTAACATATAATTTTATTCAAATAAGAATTTTCTATGATATTTTGTGTTTTTTTCCTAAGAGATAAGCACATAATATAAAATTTTCTTTTTTCGTTCTCCCATGTTATACAAAAAGAACAAGGGATATAATATATCATTTTTTTCATTCTATATGGTCATTTTAAATCAAATTCAACGAAAAATAGAAGGTAGATAAGTAGTGGTATACATTCCGACCGTAAAAAAATTATTTATTGAGTTAATTGTGAACCAATAAGCTAGAGAGGGTAATTTACCCTCTCAAGAAAAGAGGGTACCGTAGCATTCACCTTAAATAAATATGTTTTGAAATTGTTTTAACCTCGGAAGTAAAAAGAAATAAGCTTTGAGGTGGCTTAGAGTATTTTTACTAGTTTTGGGGTAAAGAGGGTAAAAGTGTCATTTAATAAAAGTTGTTTTCAAAACTGTTTTTATGGGGGTTTAATATGTGTCTAATGAACTTAAATATAAAATTTCACCTTAAAATAATAAAGTTAACTTAGGTAAATAAATTAGTTACCTAGACTAGTTAAAAACCGAAACGGGTACAAGGGTCGAAGGGTAGTTTCGTCATTTTGAAAATATCTTTTGTTAAAACTGTTTTTTCTGGAGGTAAAGGGATGTATCAGCAACGAAATTCAACTGGTTTGACCTTCATAGGTTTTGAAACGAAAATGTTATAAATATTTTCGTAAACTAGTGCATTTCGGTTTTAGATGAAAAATGGTAAGGGCAGAGTTGTCATTTAAATTTAATATATGGAAAAAATGTTTTTATAGTGGGTAGATATAAGTGTTAAAAGATAACTGGCTTTGTTTCGAGTCGAAAAGGATTTAAAATGGATTTTCTATGCGAGTTTTAGTAAACTAGTGTTATTTCGGTTTTCGGAAAAATAACACTATGGTCAAAATGGGATTTAAAGAAATATGTTTTATGAATATGAAATGAGAAATTAATATATATATGTAAAGCTAAATAAAACATCCAAAGAGAACGGCTAGTTTTGAAGCTAGCCACTAATAAAAGTAATGATAATTACAGTGAGAAGCTACTGAGAAATAATAAAGATAATAGCATTAATGAAAGTGATAACACATAATAAAAGATAATGGCTTAAGAAAATAAATATGTTTTGGAGAAAGTATATTTATAATATTTATGATATGAGAAAGGCCTTTGAAACTAATAACACATGTAAATAAGTATGTGCTTAATAAGAGGAGAATAAAAGACTTATTTTAAGTATAATAAGTATATGTAAGTTTATATATAAAAGAGTCCCTATGATGTTTTGGAAAACAAAGTATCTTATTATAAAAGTAAAGTCAAAAAGTATTTTGATATGATAATAAGCTAAGTGCTAAAGAATAATAAATATATTCAAATAAGATATATTTATATATTTATATAGTTATTAAGGAAAGCATCTGAAAAGAGTCTAAAGAGATATATGATCATAAGCTACTAAGAATATAAGCTAAGTGCAAAGATTATAAGTTAATAAAAGCCACGAAGAATAATATTTATAAGCTGTTAATCACTTAGCTATGATAGGCTCTCATAATTGAATCATATGAAACTGAGAAGTAAAAGCCTCAAGAGGATAGTAGAGCTTTTTGCACAAATACGCTACATAATGAGAATGCCCCAAACTTGAGTGAGTAAACCTAGATGTGACGGTTGATACCGGTTTGGCTTGATCGACTATAGTATGGGCTGAGGCGATCAAACCGGGTTCCTTTCTTGGGGACGAATTATGGCATAAGCCGGTTTGTTCCCTTGAAATGGATTGGTTTGGCAACCGACCAAGTATCGATCCTATCGGACTTGCGTCACTGTCAGACTGGTCGGTTCAA
>JASCZI010151108.1:115803-136089 GCA_036250425.1 Stylosanthes scabra | reverse complement strand
CTCTCTCTCTCTCTCTCTCTCTCTCTCTCTCTCTCTCTCTCTCTCTCTCTCTCTCTCTCTCTCTCTCTCTCTCTCTCTCTCTCTCTCTCTCTCTCTCTCTTATTATTTGTATATTGTTTTCATCTTTTAGGCCTAGATCATTATGTACATTTTGAAAGCTTGGACACTGGTGCACGCTATGTCAATTTTGTTTTGGTCTGCCCCAATTATATAGCTGAATGCGCACGTAGCTCTCTCGTTGGTACTAATTTTCCATTATTAATAAATGACCACAGACATTAATCAAATAAACCTGGCCCAAGTATGGAATCTCAACCTACTGTGATCAGCTAAATGAAGTCAAAATTAAGCAGACAGAGTTGATGTACTTGTCAACTAATACTATGCAGAATTGTATTAAATCTTTAAATGAATGTACTGACTCAGCTCACACAATTTCATTGTACAACTAATCATGAAGAGTGTAATTATTTAGCTTTAACCTAATTAAATAATTAATTATTTGCTACATAAAAGAAGACACCAAAAAACAGAAGAAAAAAGAAACTATAATATGAAGTTCAACCGTTGAGCATGTTATGCCGGTGGAGAAAGGAATAAAACTGCTCGTGAATTACCAAACTAGACTTTAATAATTTGTTTATTAACATGGGTCAATTAAGGATGCTCCCTAGCGACCTTGAAATTGCCATTATACAAAGAGATACAAAATGAAAGGAAAAAAAAAGGGGGTTCTTTTGTTTATTTTATTTTTACGTCAGTTCTGCTGTCTGCATACAATCACACTGGTTAGTGCTAATTATTTTATTAGTTCTAAATATGTATTTGTGGAAATTTGTGAAGATTCAGGGATATTGCTAGATGTAAGGGGACATATGATGATGTGATAATATTCTCTCTCTCCTGTCGTATGCTTCTTGAACTGCATTTTTTGTCACTCCTGAAAAATCAACGACCAAAACGTTTTCCTGTATAATTTATAGGCAACAGTTACATACGAAGAACAGCTCCCAAGAGACCATTTTTCGAATTCAATAAGTGAAAACTGAAAGGTAAGAAGAGCACGGAAAATATTCGTTGCTTTGACTATTTGGCATTTGGGCCATTGGTATTGCAGAGTATGAGAGTAAACCTTAAAATCAACCATCAATTTGTATCGAATTGTTTGGAGTATTTTCCAATTACACGTTGGAAATTGGAACAGATATATGTAAAAACTTTTCTTCACAAACATGCAACGAGATAGGTAGTTTCTAGGCCTACGCTCGTAACAATATATGATCAATCATGTATCATGGGCTCTACAAAGATGGTGTCAGGCCCAGAGTGGTTGAACAGCATCAATCATTGATGCATGTAATTGTAAATTCAAACTCAACTTATGTCCCAAAAATAAAAAAACACTCAACTTCTTAATTTCACATTGCTGACTGACTTAGTCATAATACATTTTTCAGCAATTTGAACAGAACATAAGAAAGAATCTACACTCTCCGGTACCAAATTGGAAAACGGACTCGAAAAGGAGAAAAGAAAACCCAGTAATAGTGCCGGCAAAAGATATTGGCCTGTCCTAAGTATTAAGTAAAATATTATGAATCCAAAACTGCTGATAGATATGCAATTAAATATTTAAAAAATAATTAACTAACAAAGTCCTTGATTTTGACAATGATCAGCTCAATCCCAAAGTAAACTTAGTCTAACATTGTGTTTGTCATACAAGAGAGACAAGCTTTTCTCCCCCTAAAGTTTTCCATCAACAAAAAATGGTGTTTCACTGATTTCCTACAAGGAAATACTTGGTTTGAAAATACAGACAATTATTCTATAATATTTTCAAGACAGAACCAGCAGTTTGTGAAATCTGAAACAATCGTGTTAGATTTCCTGAGACACATAATCTTCGATTAATAATGATTTTTGAGATTATGTCTCTCTTGATGATAGTAAACACATCTAACATAAGCAAGAGAGCCAAACACCCTATTTCTGGAGGTTCTCGCCCGCAACATCACTAGGAAGGTCCAGCCCTGGTGGTATCTTCCCTGGATAGTTGGTTGTTGATGATGTTGATCCTGTCATACTGGAAGGAAAACAAATCAATTAATCCTGATACAAATGAAAGGAACCTATTTTTACTGTCAGCTTGTATTTGCAGACTCACCTTCTATCGACAATGATCATTGAGCGAAGCTCACAATTGGCAAAGCTGCAAGGAAATGTGAAACAAGTCAATCATTTACTTTAATTTCAATATAAAAGTTGTAGGAAACTGATCACAAATCATAGTTCCCCATCCAACGGAATATTACAACATAATAACAACATAGAACCTTACATGTCATTCACAAATATGGCAGTCACTCTTTACACTCTATTGCCAATAACAAAGCAAATAATGATTCCTTTCATTCAAATAAAAGCATGCATTCAGGAAGCAATTGTAACTCATATTGTATGATAGAAGCAACTGTAAATTGTATATCGGAGCTTACTGCTTGGATATTTCCTTCTTCACCAAGGGGTTGCAATCATTTCCGAATGCATTCAAAGTATGAAACAAGAATCCGCTATGTGTCACAATTGCAATCTCCTTTTCATTTCGTGTCCATAACCTGTGATGAAGTTAAGAGTAAAAACAGAGCCTATCAGTTTAACTTATCTTTCACATTTTATGAAAATTCCCATGTTCCTTACGTATAACTAGTTGGATGGTTTGCTAGTATATCAGAGCAGAATCACAAACTATCTTATTTTCCAAGTTTCAAAGGTCACAACTGAGGTCCAGGACAGCCTTTTGAGAAGCTTAACACATTTAGCTACATCCAGTAAACTATATTGAAGCACATTAATTATGGAAGATAGGTTGTTATATCTTCCAATTGCTAAGAGACATAATAGAACCGCATTACCTAATTGATACATTAAAATATGATTTTAGTGTGGAATAGCAGCATTTAAGGTTTTTAATGGTAAGAAATGCATACCAGTTCATGAACTTCAGCCCCCTGGCTGCAAGTTCTTCCTTTGTCTCTCTAACATTGGCCTTCCACATAATATCTTCATCGCTGTCTATCTGAAAAGCTAAGTCAAACAGATTATCATAAATCTTGACACACCCTTTTACGGCTTAGACAAAGGTGTCAGCCATCTTCAGTGAAAATAAGCATTGTAGGTATTTGAAGTCTATGTACTTGCCAGCGAAAAATCAACAGCAGGAAAAAGAAACTGATACTCGCTAACACTTCTTCTTCTATCACAAGGATGAACTCCCTGCATGAGAACACGCGGAGAGATTTGTAAGGCTCCTACATCAATTTTAATATCATGCCCTAATGTAGAAAATGCGTTAACAACTTGTATATGCATTATTCTTGCTCAATCATCTATTCTCAGCATATGAATTCCAGGATTACTTCTTGATTAGGAAGTATTCTCCCTGCTCCCAGAGTTAAGACTTAAGACCCTGAATCCATGGTGGATTTTCCTTGAGGGTTAAGAGATTCTATTCCCATGATTAAAAAGAAAAATATCTCACATGCTGAGTTGGAGATTGAACATCTCAACTATAGTACATGTAGTAACGTGATGCAACTTCCCTTGTAGAAGAATGTGGTGCCCAACAGGTAAGAAGATTACCAGACTGTAGAATGGCATACCAAATGTTCACGACAGAGCTCGACAGCAACAATTGGTGGGGCATTTAGACTTGAAATTGCAGCTCGATTGCAATCTCCTGCATTTGCCACCATAAGAGGCAGCACATCTGCTTTATCTCTGTAGCCTTCACCACCAAACACTCCAACAGCTGTTTGTAGAGTCCTAAAACCATAAGTTGCATTATGCGGCTGTCTTTTGCCTCAGTGCAGTTACAAAGTAACTCACACAAATAAACTATGTCTTAAATAAAAGGCGATCCCAAATTTCTTCAGAAAGATAACAACTGAGAAGTAGGATAAACAATTCATATGAAGTATACAACAAAATAAGTTTAGAGCATACCTAGCTTAGAATAATATAAAGTTATTTATAAGTTTGATAATTAATGTCCCTTGGCCTTAAGTTTCAGTTATCCCCATATAGCTAAAAAATCTATAGATAGATCCACTAAATCCCAGCTAGTTTTGGTGGTATGATAGGATTTAAGTGTCCAATTCAAGCACAAAATCCCTAGATAGATGTGAAACCTATCATATATCCTAAGTTGAGTCTTCCAAATTAAATTCATTGGATGAGAGAGGTGTGTATACCTCATCAAAGGAGAAGCAATGACAAGATCAATCTTGTTGATGAGACCGGAGGAGTGAACATGATTTCGCAAATTGTCAACCTGGTGCCAGCCTAAGTGAGTGAGGTGAGCATCAAAGTAATGAGGGTTCATGTAAGCCTTGTAGTTCTTGTCTCCCTCGACATTGTGGATCCCTTGCGCATGCCTGACCTGGCTGGATCAACACTCAAATTAAGTTCCCGAAAACAATGCAGACTCATTCAAAATAGAGTGAGAGTGAGTAGTTACTAACCAGGTGAATGGTTTTGCAGCGATGAAGCGGGAACAGAGCTGGAGAAGCAGCGCCACCATCCATGGTCAAGCGAGAGAAGCAGATCCAGAGGGAAACAGGAGCAGGGAAACTTGTGGTGAGGGCGCTTTATTCGGTGAATGCTAGCTAAAATGAGGTTTCCCATTAACCCAGTTGTTTCTGACACAGGTTCATGATGAGGTGTCGGTTTGGTGGATGGAAGACTTGGATATTACACATTCCCCCAATCAATTTTATATTTTCACCGTGCCACCCTGAAAAATGTTAAATTACTCATGGGACTTCTTTTGGTGAACTGGGCTGGAAGATGCGTGTTTTGGACCCAGAGGAGAGTAGTGGCTTCTTTTTGCTTGTGTTACAACAAAAGAAGTTATTCGACCCAAAAAAAAAAAAGAAAAACAAAAGAGGTTTTTTATTTAGAATCCCCTAAAAGATTTTAGTTTTGGATCAAATAGTAAGCTAGGTTGTTAATGGCTTGAAAGCTCGCAGCGGAGTGTTCTGGATGCAACACCTGCAAGTGGAGGGTTTAGGGCTGCAGTTCTCGTGTTTTTCCGCCGAAGTTGGTGGAATTTGCAATGGTAAGTATGGAAATGCATTGGTTTTAAGCGGATGTAAGTTGTGCTTAACGTTCATTGTGTTAATGAGTTTGTAAAAAGCTGGTTTTTGGTGCGAAGGGTGTGGGGAGAAGACTTATTATTGAATGAACTAAAGTTGGAGGGGAAGTGATAATGTTGTGTGGTGATATCCGCTGCTTTTATAGGATTGTATTTGAAATTTTTTTTTGTCTAGTGTTTGGAAATACTTATGGGTATTTAATTTTATGTAACTTTATTGTTTTTTGTTTTTCTTCTATTTATGTCTTTTTCACGAAGTCATAATTGCCCATAATATTTTTTTGCTTTTCGGCCTTTTTGGTTTAATTTTTTCATGTACATTGAATGATTTCTTTTTCTGGTTTGAAAATAATTGGTGCTTGATATTAGCATTTATTTAGCATAAGCTTATAATGCAATTCAATAGGGATGCCCCATTTAAAAAGCTGATTTTGCTACCATTTACAAATCCATCCTTAAAAAAGTAACATGTTATTTTCAACTCTAAATGTGGCTTATTTGTCCACCACATTAAAAAGTACTGGGTTAATAAAAATCCTCATTTTGGCAGGAGCAGGGAAACTTGTGGTGAGGGCGCTTTATTCTATTCTCCTCTTCTTTTCCTTACGGTAATAATATCTACGGTACGCTATCTTAGCCACCTAATTTATTATTAGCCAAAATCTGCTTCACTTCTCTTCTTTTCTTTTTTATTTTATTTTATTTTATTTTTGTTTGCTCTTCATAATTTTAATTTTAATTTTAATTTTAATTTTAATTTTTGGCGTTGATAGATATTAATATCGTTAAGACTTCAAGAGGATAATGGCAGGCACAGTTTATGTAAAAAGTAGTCGCATCTAGCAAGTTGTAAGAGCCATTCCATTGACTTGAGTTTGAGTATATGACAAGCTATTCTCTTTTCATTTACCTCAATACTCCACCTTTATCCATTTACTTTTTGGTAGCGAATAAATCAACGAGAAAAATATTGTGGGTACAGAAATTCTAAATTAATGTAATAATTTTTTGTGAGAAAAATTTGTGTTACTTAAATTAAAATATTAGGATTTGCTTGGGTAGAGAATCCGTAAATGAAATATTACATAAAACATTTTTTTTTTTCATATAAATTGCTTTCATTCTTCCAATCTCTAATTACATTATTTCTTTCGAAGATCATTTAAACCCTAAGTTGTTAATTGTAAGTGTGAAAAAAAGATAATTCATATAATAATAAATAACAGATAATTAAATTTCTATATAAAATATTTTAGTAAAAGTTTTCTTAATTTTAGTACGATTATTTTTTTTAAAAAAATAAATTATAATTATTTAGATAAAAATAATTAATATAATTAACCTTAATTAAATGATTTAATGATTTAACTCCTTAGCTAGCATGATTCATGAAATAACAAATTTCAATTGTGCTGAGAGGAGTGAAGAGCAATGAGAGCAATGTCAGCGAAGCTACCATCACCACTCTTCCCATGGCTCATCTTCATAACACTCGCATCCCTCTATTTCCTCTCTTCTTTCATCTCTCTCAACACTCCTTCTTCCTCTTCCTCTTCTCCAACCTCTCACTCCCAAACACTCTCAATCCCACACTGTGATCTCTCCAAAGGTCGCTGGCACTTCGATCCAAACCGCAAACCTCTCTACGATGACACCTGCCCTTTCCACCGAAACGCATGGAACTGCATCAGAAACCAGCGCCAAAATTTCACCTTCATCAACTCCTGGAGCTGGGTCCCACGCGCCTGCGATTTGCCTCGGATCGACCCGCTTCGGTTCCTCAGTAAGATGAGGAATCGGAATGTTGGGTTTGTCGGTGACTCCCTCAATGAGAACTTGTTGGTTTCTTTTCTCTGCATTCTCAGGGTCGCTGATGAGGGTGCTAAGAAGTGGAAAAAGAAGGGTGCTTGGAGAGGTGCTTATTTTCCCAACTTCAATGTCACCGTAGGGTATCATCGTTCTGTTTTGCTCTCCAAGTACCAGTAAGTTTCTTGTCATTAATTAATTAACCATTTTTCCTTCTTTGATTCTCAGTATTGTAAATGTGTTAACTTTATGCCAAAATTCAAATTTATTTTCTTGGGGATCATTGCTAGAGATTGTTGCCTTAGGTCCTTAGAGATTTGTTGAAGCATTTTGCTTAATGTTGAAAAACTCGGTTAGATTTGAAGGAACTTGAGATGAAAATGTAAAATTGTGAAAATGTGAATTTTACCAATGATGGAAAGTAATTGATACAGTGTAGGTATACTACATGCTTATGCTGCTAATGAATGTAACTAACTACGATGTCATCTAACTAACAAACTCAGTTGACCTCTAAATCACCAGAAAACTCTTAACTAATCCGAGCGATACTTAACCTGGAAACTGTTTGGTTGTCTTAATCAGTCTGTATTAGTTGTTCCTAAGTATATTCTTTTTATGAGTGATAGTTAAGTGTCCTCTTTTGCTTTGTTTCTTGCTTTAAATTTGTGAAATGGCAATCTTATGTGCTCATTACTGATCAAACAAAGGTGGCAGCCAAAACAATCTGAAGCTTGGGTGGAAGATGTGTTGCAAGGTATCTATCGAGTTGATGTCGATGTTCCTTCTGATGACTGGTCTAAAATTGCTGGTTTCTATGATGTCCTAGTGTTCAATACTGGTCACTGGTAATTCTTCTTTTCCTTTTCCCAAATTTTGGAAGTTTTGGATGATCTAGAACCACTGTAATAGTGGGGAAAAAAACATTAAACAAATATCATAAAGAGATAATTATCTAGCAATGTCTTGATACAGCTAGTCTCCAGTTAATTCTGGGTTGCCACTGTATTTTCAAGAGATTGTTCCGATTTTGATCATTGTAATCTTTAACAGGTGGAATTTTGACAAATTCCCCAAAGAGAAACCTCTTGTCTTCTACAAAGCAGGACAACCAATAGTTCCTCCGCCTGCAATGTTGGACGGACTTAAAGTAGTCCTTGATAACATGATCGCATATATTGAAAAGGAATTTCCCAGAGACACTCTTAAATTCTGGCGTTTACAATCTCCACGGCATTTTTATGGTGGGGATTGGAATCAAAATGGAAGCTGCATGTTCAATAAGCCACTCGAGGAGAATGAGGTTTGTATTTCTGAGACCTGGCTTGATTTTACATCGCTTTCTTTTCTTTCCTTCTATTTTTTTTTTCTAGCAGTGAAGTTGGATACTAATATCTGGACAGCTTGAATTATGGTTCGAACCCAGGAACAATGGAGTTAACAAGGAAGCAAGACAGCTGAATGCTGTGATTGAAGAGGCATTACAAGGCACTGAAATCCGAATTCTTGACTTAACCCATTTGAGTGAGTTCAGAGCTGATGCACATCCAGCAATTTGGTTAGGAAGGAAAGATGCAGTGGCAATATGGGGTCAGGATTGCATGCATTGGTGTCTGCCTGGTGTCCCCGACACATGGGTTGATATACTGTCTAAACTGATACATGATAGTTTCAAGTAACTGGAGTGAAGATATAAAGCTGATGAGAAGAATTCATTCTTGCATGTCATACACTGAAAATTTCCACTATAGGTATTGGGGCCTGGTTTCCATTAATGTTTCTGGGACCAATTGTGAGAATCTTGAGTTGTACATTATAATGTAGAAGGTTGACGTTGGATGGAAGAAGAAATTATTTTGGTCTAGCATGAGCTACTACAATACTAAAAGCGGCTCCTTTGTAAATCCCATTTATTATAGGGCCTTAACATCTCATATACACACAAATTCTTTTATTCAGATTGTAATGATTATTATTTTTTGCGAACTTTTCATTGTGCATTACACCTTTTATTTGACATGATCCATACCACAATTGATGATTTCATGCAACACTAATGAATTAAAGAGAATCTGCATATCTTTTGTTTTTCCTGTAAACAGTTAAATGAAGAACGTTCTATTTGTTTAAATATGTTAATCAAACAAGTGCAACACTATAACCAATGTTTGATCATGAAAGCCTCTGTACAATGGTTCAAGGTCGAAAATGCAAAAAAGTTGTCCGGTAAACATTGATCATGTAAAGACTTGTCTCCCATCAATTCCTATTAACTAGTGGTCATGTTTCACAACGACACTACTACAACTAACTGAAAAATTGGAGACCGCAGCACCAGGATGTAAACAGATTCCCCCATTTTATTTCACTGAAATGTAAAGGAGAGTTCAGTAAGAATATACAAACGGGTAAACTGTAAAAAACTGTCAGAAATTCACACAAATATGCAACTCAGAAATAGAGTTGTCTGCAATGTGCAACCGTAGCTACTGCTGGACAATATGGACACTTGAATACTTGTGCACTGCTTTTTGATAACCTCATAAGTGATTGCTTGCAGAGAACATGATAACAGGGCAGAAGCATTGGGGGATTTTCTTCACTACATTGATCCCTACTCACAGGGCAAACAAAAATAGAATGAAAATGGAATTCCTTCCCCAGTTCTAGTGGCACCGGCAATTGTTTCATTGACTGCCACTCGTGCTTCTTTGCAGCCATCACATTTGCCAGCTTTAAAAGTGTAGGCAACCCCTCAAATCCAGCTGCCATAGCTACACTCAATGGACTCTTGTAGGACTGTCCAAAGAGAGTGCAGAACTGCCTATTAAGCTCCTCGGTTATCTCATTCCAATTGGATGGGGAGACCAACTCAGGGTAGGGGGAGTTCTCAACCCTTCCAGAATATAAGAGGCAACCCATAAGCTTTTGGAACTCATTCTCGTGGAGGGAAGCGAAACGAGCAAGATAAGTCCGGGCATATTTTAAGGCATCTGCTCGGTTTCCATTTCGGAGGAGCTCTACAAACTGGAGTGTGTGTATTCTAAGCTCAAGATTGGACCCATTCTGGACAAGTTTCTCTCTGTTGGCAGAGATCCATGCGAGAGCGGGCTGAATGTTTTTAACCCTCATAGCTTCTAGAATCTGATGCATTTCCAAGAACAGAGATCTCAGTGCAGTTGCTTCAGGCTCACCAGCCTCTTTCATGATGCTGTCTCCAACATCAAATAAACCTTGATGGTAGAAGTGGTTGGCCAAGATTTGATCTACAATGCGAGCATCATAGTCGGCAGTTCTGTATGCCTTGGATATATCTGGGTATAATAGCTTGTCAAGGAGCTTTTGGTACTTGGTAACATTTATGTTCAATTCCTTCTGCGATCCTTCTAATTGTTGAAGTGCCCCAATAGCATTAAGCTTAAGCTTAAGTTCTGTAAGAACGGTCTGGCTCTCCTGAGCTGACTGGATTGCTATCAGTGCCTGCTCAATTTCACTGCCAATCTGGTCAACAATGTCTTGAGACTTGGAATAAGATAACCTCTGCTTCTTGGCCACATGGTCAAATGCATCCCTAATGTCATTCAGCTCCATCTTAGGTTTAAGTCAGAGACTCCTACAAAATTTTGACAGAGCAGTTACCACCTATTGTACTTACTAAAATGTTGCAAGAAATAAATTTTCATATTTTCTAAATCTGAGGGTTTGCATAAAGGTTTGTTCACATCTGTCTTACAGCTTCTTCTCAACCACCCCCAAAGAGAATTCAAACTACTATATACTATATAGTTAGAAGATTGCAAGGATTTGAACCAGAGTCACCAACAGACCTATAACCCTGTAACCTTCCTAACCTTGCCTAACAGCACGAATGTGACCACAGCTTACTGAAAATGTCATTACTAGTGATGGCAACTGTTAACCTATAGTTATGACTAGTTAACATAGATCAAGAGGTACATCTTAATTGGGCATATAAACAGAAAATTGATTGATCTGCAAGTTTTTCTCTACAATTTACTTGATTTAACTACATCATTGCAAAATTGATTAGAGTATAATTTATAATGTATCTTTCATATAGAACCAATCTTGCCCATAAAATAGTATCGAAATGGTAAATGTGATCACAATGTTCATAATAACTAAGCTTTTCACAGGGAAAGCATGCACTATGAAAGCATAACAGACACTTACGTATGCCAAATAATCAATGCAATAACAAGGAAGCGTGAAATAACAAATGCAGATTAAAATCATCAAAGAAACAGAATTTTCGAGAGTAAGCTTATGTCGCATGCACAATGAACAAAGGGCTCAAACTCCCTCAAGTAACAAAAGAAAAACACCAAACTTTAAATTAAAATAAGAAGGAAAAAAATGCATTCAACAACAAATTGAATACTCGTGGAATGAAATTCAGAAAGGGGAAAAACAGAGACTAAAGAGTGCAAAGCTAAGTGTTATATACATATTCATGCAAATAAATCAAACCCCTTATTGGAAGATCACACAGTCCCTGATTGCCAAGAAATGGTTCCAGAAACAACAAAACGAAACAAATTTCACAGCTTTGAAACGGTGGACCCAACATGATGAATGAAGCACAGAAACAAAACAAAACAACACAACACAAAACAAAGCAATCGGTGAGGGAAAAAAAAGTTGATTACTTTGTCATTGATCTTTTCTAAAAACCTTGGAATTGCTGCAACAGGGTTAAGGAGGAACAAGGGGGAAATTAAAGCAAAAAGAAGAGGGAAAATTAAGGAAGAATAGGGAAGAAAATGAGAAAGAGTTAAGTATTTGTGTTACCTGGGGCTGAGGTGAGAGAGGGAAGGAATAATATTAGAGAGTGTGTGCGAGGTGTGTGTGTCACGCAAATCTGAAGTGGTGTCAAGTCGCCTGAGAAGGTTTTGAGGTTTGGAAGTTACGTTTGTACCCTCGTGTTCCTTGCAATGTAAGTACTAGTTGTCTAGTTGGCTAGTTGGTGGTTGTATTCTTTTGTGCATGAAAGAAGGAACGGTTACATACCAACAAAATGAGCCAAGAAACTTTCCAACTCTTCCTTTGGCGGCTGCCTCCCTCCTTAGTCCTTACATCCCCTTTCATTTTATATATTTATTTATTTTCTACGTGAAAATTTCTCAAGTACTTTGAGAACACATAATAATACCTCTTTTTTACACTGTTATTTATTGAAAAAATTTAATGTATAATTTTTTTAAAATATAATATATAATTTACAAAAAATATTAATTCCAATAGTTGAATCAATAATTTTTTATTTTAATATAATATATTTACGATCTTAATAAAAGTCAAATTTACCATAATTATCTATAATTAATTTATAAAATATAACTTAATAGACATGCTGATATCTATTAATTTAATATACAGATAATTCATCTAATTTAAAACAATTTTCTAAATATAACTACAAACAGTTAATTAAAATATAAAAATATGTTGATTTTGGTAATGCTAAATGTACGTATATATTATTTTTGACACGAAAAAATATAAATATAAATATAAAATTTTCAAGGTGAGAAGGACATTAGATAAGACAAAAAAAAATTCAGAAGAACCCGACATCCCTGCTATACGATGAATTTTTTCGATAGTTGTTTAAATCCTCAAATCCCAAGAGGAGATTAGAGTACAAAGAGTACAGAAAACATAAAATATAATCCAAAACAACAAAAAAAACCAAAAACACGCCAAAGGAACAATTACCACTCAGAACCAAAATACAGTACTCCAAACCAGATCAACAAGATCAACAAATCTTAACAATGAGCTCAATGCTAGCCACCCTTGACACATTACTGTAATCCCTCGATCAATTATGAACAGAAAACCATAATAACTTAAAAAGTACAAAAAGCAACGACTTTTACTTGCAATGGTATTGAGTATTAACTACAAGAATAATCTAATGTCTCGTCACCATCGTTAACTACTCTCCCTAGCTACTCTCCCTAGCTACTCTTCCTGTAAAAAGCACAACTCAGAAAATTGTGACATGTTCAATTCAGCGTGTGACATCTACACCTATGCACTTCTATGGTGTTAAACAAATAATGAAAAGAATTTCCCTCCAAAGGGGCTCAATTTACTATTGTAGTATACAAAATGGTGATGATTATAGCCACCACAGGAATCATATAAAAATGAGGAAAAATTAAGAATATCTCACTTCTGAGACCGTCCCATTTTGACTCTAATCTTCTCCTCCATCACCGAAATTTCTGTCTCCAGATCATACATTCTATTAAGAGCACGCATGTTCTCAAGTACTTCATTCAGACAACGATTATCATTCCCATCACACCTCAGATGTTGCATGGGGCCATGAAGTAACTTGTTCACAATACCCATACTAAGTGCAGAAATTGCTTCTTTCTGCTCCTTTGATATGTCATTACCCATCTTGGACAAACACTTATCCATCTCCGAGGCTCTAACCCTTTCAACATAAGCTCTAAACTTCTTAATAGTAGGGACAGTTTCCAGCGAGTCTATCCACGCTTCAAATTTATTCAATTCCTCCAAGATAATGGCCTGGGCTTCTCTTGCTTTTTGAAGTCTATCTTCCTTGTTAGCTACTACAACTTCCAGCAGATCATCCACATTGTACAGAAGTGCATTATCCAGATCTGACACACTCGGTTCTACATTCCTGGGAACAGATATATCAATGAAAAGTCGCCTTCTTTCTCCTTGGCTAACTGGAGGAAGCATATGGACATTCTCTTTTGTGAACAATGGGGATTCAGATGCAGTGCTGGTGAAGATAACATCAGCAGCAGCAGCACATTCTAGCATTTCTGAAAGAGGCCTGTAAACAACTTCAACATCCTTCAACTCTTTACGAATAACATTGACCTTCTCTCCAGTTCTGTTAACAACAACCATTTTCTTGCACCCTTTTGCTACCAAATGTTTAATTACGAGTTTACCCATCTTTCCTGCCCCAATTACTAATACTCCAGCATCGGCATAGGAAGACTCTGAAAGCTTCATTAGTCCCAGCTCCACAGCAGCAGAACTGACAGAAACAGATCCTGATGAAATATTAGTCTCGCTTCTAACACGTTTTCCAACCGAGATTGCCTGCTTGAACAACCCACTAATTTTCCTATCAAAGCCAGCAACTCCTTGACCAGCCTTCACAACTTGTTTTACCTGAGCAAGAATCTGACCTTCCCCAAGAACAAGAGAGTCAAGCCCGGCAGCTACTTCAAACAGATGCTGTGTG
The DNA here is from genome assembly GCA_036250425.1 of Stylosanthes scabra. Lineage (NCBI taxonomy): Eukaryota > Viridiplantae > Streptophyta > Magnoliopsida > Fabales > Fabaceae > Stylosanthes > Stylosanthes scabra. Next base: position 121,864 of record JASCZI010151108.1, on the reverse strand, counting down.
GCATCCTTGTTGTATAGCAAGACTTGGTGCTTACAAAGCTCGGGTATCGGAATCCCACTTGTCTGCCAAGGAAACAATATCAATAGTTTTAGTAACATATCACATGTTTATCAAACAACAACAACAAAAACAATGATATTCTTATCTCTAGTTCTGCAGTTCATGATATGATGGAGGAGTACCTTTGACATCCAATCGGTGACTTCTTTAACACCACGGTGCTGTGAAAGGGCCACAACATATATCTCCATGCGGTTACACGTGCTAAGAACAGCAGCCTCTTCAATATGGTTCAAAGCACAGAGCTCGGTGATGACCTGAGGCCACTGGGCTTCTGGGATTGCAAGCTTCTCTCTTATCTCAACTGGAGCAGTGTGAATGTTGAGTCCAATAGCAATAATGCTGCTCTTTTCCTTAGTATATCCTAAACCAAACAAACCAAAAAGTCAACACCAAAATCCACATCCTATGATGTATCCTCAGTTTCCTGGGATTGAGAATTTGAAGTTGAAAAGATTGAAACATTGATGTGGAATTTGAAGGACTTACTGTTAGCTGCGGAAGACTTGAGGAGCTCGAGAGGGGAAGGAACGGAAGAGATCGGTTTTGAAAGGTTCCCGTTTTGCTGCGAAACGGCGTCGCATCTAGGGTTGAGAGATGGTGCTGATCCTCCGGAAAGTCGAAGGCCGGCGATGGAAGAGGGTTTGGGAAAGAGGGAGAGTTGTGAAGGAAGGCGTCGGAGTGAGGCGGGGGTGCGGAGGGAGGGAAGAGAGGCGGTGGCGGCAGAGGAGGAGGAAGCTGCCGCCATGGAATAGGGAATTGGTGGTTGTAATTAGAATTGGGATTGAAGAGGAATGGATGGGATTGGGTGCATGTGAGGTGTGGGTTAGAATTAGATTAATAATAAAGAAAAGAAAGGATGATGAATGTGGGGAATTGAAGAGATTGTGTTTGTTTGACGAATCAGGAAAGACAGCAATGGAAGGAGGAACCCGTTTAGTCCACACGCCCCCACCGACCCATTCCTCAACCACCAACGTTGACAATCTCCGCCTCTCTAATCTCTTTTTACCGCCCAAACTAAATCTTTTTAGTTCTTTATAAATCATACAAAAGTTATCAACTTATACCAAAATCATACGTCAATATCAAATATACAATTAAAATAAATTAAATTAATACATGCATATAGCCCTTTTAAGAACTTAATTAATAACTGAATCAATAATGATGTTTTTATATATAAATATATTTAAAATTTAACTTAGTTTTCTTATATGTATTTTATATTAATATTTAATTTGATAGTTAATTTTTATTTTTAACACAGTATAATTTATGAAATTAATCAAGTTGTTACTTTCACTTTATCAATTTGCTAATAAAAATATTTGAAATTTCTAATTTATCTTTTTTTTTTAAATGGTAATTTATCTCTTCTAAGTTCTAACCATTCCAGGAAGATGGATCACATACATTAGGTATAATTATTTACAATTTCAATTTTTTTATTATAATTTAGGATTTAACTAATACGTTCATTTTCAATATATTTCATTCATTAAATGTAAATATTTAAATTATTTTATTAATATAATTTTAGACATATATTAGTTAAATCCTATAATTTATTAAACGTATGTTTGGCAACTTTCATCTGATTTTTTTTTTAAAAAAAAAAAGAATAATGGTAATTTAATAAGAACAATATAAAAAAAAATTAAAAAGCTCACCAAGCTCCTAAAAGGACACAGATGGATATCAGGTCATCAAACCCCATTCTCAAGTAAAAAAGAAACATGTTTTTCCCCATATATTAGTGGGCTATTCCAATTCCAAAAGAGAATAAAAATTAAAAAAAAATGAGAGAAAGAGTAATTATCTAGAGAGTAGGTAGGCCCATTGAATTTTATTGAAAGTATCTCCATGGTTGTTTGGGTGACACATGAACACAATACAAATTACAAAGCAAGATCATGAGCTTCAACAACATTCTTAGAACCACACCCTTCTCTCTTTCTTCTTCCAACACCAAATCAATTATCTCTCACCTCCTTCAACCCCTTCATTCTCCTCCCACCTCTCTCTTCAACACCCAATTCACACTTCTCCCACTCAAAACCGTTACTCCGCCCGTTTCAATTCACTATCAACAGAAGCGCCGTTTGCGTGCTGCGGTTGTTGCCATGGCTTCAAATGCGCCTGGGTCCGTCCAGAAATCCGAAGAAGACTGGCGCGCCATTCTCTCCCCTGAAGAGTTTCGGATTCTCAGGCAAAAGGGCACCGAGTATGGCTCTTTCTCTATAGCCACTTCGTTGTGTTTGATGTTTTGTCTCTATGAAAATTTGTGTTAACAAGCTTAGTTCATATGAGATTTTTTACCTGTGTTGGTAATTGGTAGTTGGTAGATATCAAAGTTTCAAATTTAATTAACATTTTAGAGTATGTAATGATGATCAAGGTTCTTCGTTTTGAGCCTTAACTTCAGAACTTGATGCCTGGTTTTCAGGTTCTGTGTTCTATATATGTCGGATGTAAAGTGCCTTAACTTGATGCTGACAAAGAAGTTTGTTCTTCTTGTTTCACTGTTTAACCTGAAATTTAGACTAAATGCTTTTACTTGAGAGTAACAGGAGGTGAATGATATCTAACCTCGCCAATTGCTGTTGATTTCTTTGCATAAATTCATCAAAATTGTTATCAATTTTATATTTTCTTCCTTTACCCAGCAAAAGATGGTTTTTTTTTTTGGGTGTCTTAAGATGGGGATTACATGGGATATTATTGCCTAATTAAGGGCAACAAATTAAACTATTCACAAGTCAAAAGTATGTTGATTAGGTTGTATCAACAGCTGGTCCAAGTATTCCTTGATGTCTTTATGATCATCCTAAAATTCACAGTGCGTTCTATACGAATACTCTTGAATTCCGATAACAGATACTGAGGAAAACAGACGGGTAAAGATATGATGCATAGAGGGTTCAGTTCATAGCAAACCTGAATGAACAATCAATGATGATATCTTAGAATATTCTGAGACGGGGATTTGCTTGTGTGCTGACAAGAAAATATTGTTTGCATTATTCAGGTACCCTGGAACAGGAGAATATGACAAGTTCTTTGGGGAGGGAGTATACAACTGTGCAGGTTGTGGAACTCCTCTTTACAAGTCCACTACAAAATTCAATTCTGGTTGCGGCTGGCCAGCTTTCTTTGAGGGCCTTCCTGGAGCCATAAACCGCACTGTGAGTATACTCTGTTATTATGCTGACTTGTTTGCACCACTTTGTACTATGTGTTACTGTTAAAACAGAATAAGTAATGCAAGTTAGGCTCATCTAAGTTGATAAATTCGTGTTTCATCACCAGCCGGACCCTGATGGAAGGAGGATTGAAATAACATGCGCTGCTTGTGGAGGACATCTAGGTCACGTTTTTAAAGGAGAAGGATTTCCAACACCCACCGACGAACGCCATTGTGTAAACAGCATTTCACTGAAGTTCGCACCTGCTAATTCTTAGTCTTTCTAATGGATATGCTGTGCTCTAGATACATAAATAATTCAATACTGTACTGGAATAATTATGTCACTGAGATGAAGACTGATATTGGAGTGGTAACCTGTGTTTCCCATGCTGTAATGGGGCTGGATTCTCGTATTGCTATTATGTGATTGTATGGATCCTGAGTTTGTATTCAATATGAGAAAGTTCTGATGCTAATAATGTTGTAAGATTGTGCTGTATTTATTGTTTGTTCGGAATTGCTATCCATCAGTGACATACACATGAACATGCAAAAATTAGATTCAAGGGGAAGAAGGATAATGCATCTCCTTAGTCGTTACAACATTTTCCATACTGCATTCACAGCATCTTCATTCCAGTGCTCTAGTGATACCATTTTTGTTGTCCAATCATGCATAGAGGGGTGTTTGGTGTTGGCAGTTGGGTAGAAGAGCAGCATCATTTGCAATCTGTACTTTTGCAGTTCACATATAATAAACAGTATCCAAAATAAATTTCCGAGGAATAAAAATTTGTTAAATATCAAAAGCCATTACCAAATACCAACTTAGTGACATTAACCTTGTAAAAGATTACAACAGAATTAAGAATTATAAAATGAATGTGAAAAATTAGCCAAGCACACATGATTGGTGAAGATGAAAAGCTAATACAACAACCACTAAGGTCTAAGGGGGAGGGGGGAAAGAAAAGAAAGAAGACATAATCCAACTAATATGCACGATATAAACGATTTTAAAGATATTTTAATTTTTTTTAATAAAATCCTTAATTAATACTCTTAAAAATTAAAATGCTTACTATCAAGAAAAAATCACAAATAATCCTTCATATCCAATTAATTCTCTCGATTTTTTTTTCCAATTAACCTTGTAAAATATAATTTCACATCATACAAGACTTTTTCTTACATTCTCTTTCCTCAATACTACTTATAATAACACAATAATAAGATTGATATCCATTATTAAAGATTTGATAAAAATAAGAATACTTGCCACGTGGAGAGTGGAGATTGAGTTTGAGGGCTACACAAAAATCTGAGAATTGATTGTGAACCACGAATGCCAATTGCCACGGAAGTTGAATATTAGTTGTGGTGCTCATCACTTGCGCTGCACAAACACGCATTCTTACTCGCACTTTAATCCAAAATCGAAATCCCTTTCTACTGCTTCACCGTTTTCTTTATCTGCATAACACTGCTACTTAATACTTATTACTTCAAAGTTTCAATCTTTTCCCTTTCTTACGTGTACGTGCTCAATTATCCACCTCTATTTTCTGAGGCGCTTACTCACACTTCAAACCTCTATTTTATTTTTTTATTTTATGTTTTTTCCTCTCAACTTCTATCTGAGTCTCTGTGACCAGAATATCAAACAAATTGTGCAAATGAAATGAGCTTCTCCAAGTTGGGTTCTTTTGCTTCTTCGTAACCAACCACCGCTATGTTGGAATCTCTAGCTTATTGCCAAACCTTTAAGGTAACACTCTTACATTCCTTGCTTGCCTTTCTTTCTTCACATTGTTTTTGCTTTTGTTGAGGTTTGAGTAATGCCCACATGGCTGCCTTTTAGGAACTCAAGAAAAGAATGGTAATTTAGCATGCTTAAACTTGCATTGAGGAAATCACTAATTATAGTGTTTCTTAAATTGCTCTGTTGATTTCACTCTTTTCCTTGAAAAACAAGCAATAGATTGTGCTAGACTGGAAGATATCAGCTTATTGTATATAATCTGATTTACATCCTAATTAATAGTTGTTACTTCTTAGAGAATTTTCTTGAATAATTTTCTTGTAGGGATATGACCTTACGAAGCAGAAGAGTCCAGGATGCTCTCATGGTCTTTCACGCATATGTAGAAGTTCAGTGTTCATGTTTTATTCAGTCAGAAAGCAAGTATCGCCGCAACCCCGATTCGCTGGTCATGGGATAGTTAACAGGAATTCTTTCTCAGAAGGTTTCTTTAGCAGCAAGCCTCTCCCTGTGCCATTGTTTTTGGGAAGTAAAGGATTCTATTCATCTAAGTATTGTTCATCGCGAGGGGAAAGACTACAGACAAATGTAGCATATGATGTTGCTGGTGCTGTTGAAGTCATCAACGATTTAGGATTGGATACTCTTACTTTCTTGGCTGTGACTGTCTTAATTGTGCCCACACTCAAATCAATTAAAACCAGCCCTGTAAGAATTACTTGATATTTTATCTTTTCGGTAATATATTGTGCTCTTCAAATTTATGATTAACCTCATATCACAATGAGCATAATCATTTATCTTTTCGGTAATATATTTGCAGATACTTGGTTTCTTCTTTGCTGGGGTGGTACTCAATCAGTTTGGTTTAATTAGAAACCTTACAGATGTTAAGATTTTGTCTGAATGGGGGATTCTTTTCTTGGTAAGATAAAATCTCAGCAAAGGTGCCATTCCTGCTACTCTTTCTGTTGTTGTCGCCATTGCTATCATTTTGCAATTCTTTGTCAACCCAAATGTACCACTGGAACTGTGATATATCACTACAA
>JASCZI010151108.1:90232-115732 GCA_036250425.1 Stylosanthes scabra | reverse complement strand
GGTTTAGAGCTTTCACTGGCACGTCTTAAAGCTCTTGCAAAATATGCCTTTGGGATGGGATTGCCTCAGGTATGATTGTCTATGGTTGGAATGGGAATGAAAAGAAGAACTCTTCATCTTTGTTTTTTAAAATTTGTTTATTTATGCATTCCTTACAACTGTTCTACCAATTGTAAGTAAAGTATTATTTTATCTTAAAATTTATGAAATTATGTTTTGGCCTTCTTGTGCTTATTCTAATTATTTGCACACTTTTGAAGGTTCTACTATGTACTTTAGCATTTACTGCTTTTGAACTTCCACCAAATGGGGCTGTTGGAACGAAGATTTTGGAATTCCTTTTCCACTCAAGGCCTGATCTAGTGAGATTTCTGTCTCTTACTTTTTTTATCTTTTTTCTGCATATTTACTTCTGTTATCATAACTTTGTGGAAGTCAATTTTTACCTTCTCCTTTCTTCTAAGTTATAGTTTTGGCACAATGTTAAGTGAATATGTGCTGTCCATTCATCAATCCTCAAGGATACATATTATGGGAGAGATTCAGTTTAAAGACCATTTCCTGAATCTATATCTACCTGCTTAAGCATTAGATGGTTTTTGGTTAGCAAAGAAAATGCAAAAATTAGTTACTAGAATAGCCTTTCATTTTATTTTATTTTATTAATTTATTGTTGCGATAATATCCATAGGTAAACATCAGAAGTGTTGATGAAGCTGTAGTGATTGGTGCTGCTCTATCTCTATCATCATCTGCTTTTGTTCTTCAGGTATTTGTGATTTTGATTGCTTACTGAGATCGAATTTGCAAAGTTAATTTCACCACATTGTTTGGAAAAAATATGTATTGTTTGTAACTCTCGTTATGGAAAACGTAGCTTATCAAACATATATCTGTTTATGTAGTTACTTGCCGAGAAAGGTGAGCTTCCCACAAGATTCGGTTCAGCAACTCTGGGAATACTTCTTTTGCAGGTTCCAGTTTTACACTTTGTTTGACCTACACTGTCTTCATCTTCCAAATATGAACTTATTGATCTTAAAAAATAATGTGGTCATTAGAAAACACTTTATGTATATTAGTTCCTGTTATATCTGCTGATCAACCATAGAAGATTGACAAGTATGTATCAGTATAGAAACGTTTTGGTATAACTAACCTTGTCTTCTTTTTTGCTTGATATCTCCAGGACTTAGCTGTTGTTCCTCTTTTAGTCATTCTTCCAATATTAGAGACCCAGGTGAGGTGTACACTATAAACAAAATCCATCTGTTATGCATTGACTGGATTGTTCACACTATGCTTTCTTTTTTATTATTTTTTTTCATTCAAGAATATGTCTGAGGAAAGTCTTTGGCCCATGCTTGCTCAAGAAAGTTTAAAGGCATTATTAGGATTGGGTCTTCTTTCTCTTGGGGCAAAGTACATTCTCAGAAGAGTTTTCGAGGTCTGTATGGAAGATATACTTAAGGCATCTTATCCAAAAAAGAAAATGTGCCCACACTATTTTTTTTTTTTTTTTTGTGTTCCTGTCCTAAACTGTTGCTTAATTCAGGTTGTTGCTGATTCAAGGAGCTCAGAGGCTTTTGTTGCTCTTTGCTTGCTGACTGTTGCTGGGATTTCACTAGGCACACAGAATTTGGGCTTCAGTGATACGGTGCGCTACTTGATTCACTTCATTGTGTGATAGTGGAGAATCTTAAAATTTTGATATCTGCTTGACAATTGAATGCAATGTCATAATGCAGCTTGGAGCATTTTTGGCTGGAGCAATCTTAGCTGAGACAAATTTCAGGACACAGATTGAAGCAGATATAAGACCATTTAGAGGATTGCTTCTTGGATTATTTTTCGTAACTACAGGAACTTCAATTGACATGCAGGTTCATGATTATTTGTGCTACATGAGACAATTATTTTGTTCTTTAGAAATGGAATATTGTTACTTGAACTTTTGTTAGATTTATGAATAAAGGCGCTTATATTCTTTATAACTTACTTCATATTATTAAACGTTCCCCTGTGAAATTACAAATGGAAGTCTGTTTTTCCATCTATATTTATCATTATTTTTCTTTTGTTGCAGCTCCTTTTTCGAGAGTGGCCAAATGTACTTTCACTGTTGGCAGGTTTAATTGCTATCAAGACATTGATCATAACGGCGATTGGTCCTCGTGTCGGACTTACTTTACAAGAAAGTGTGAGAATAGGGTTGTTACTGTCCCAGGGAGGAGAGTTTGGATTTGTAGTTTTCTCATTAGCAAATAGGTAACTGATTATTTAACCTTTGCATTGATTCTATTTGATTGAGAACATAAGTTTATCTTTAATAATAAGATTTTATGACTTCTTGTAAGCAGGCTTGGGGTGCTTCCACTTGAGCTTAACAAGCTGCTCATAATTGTTGTTGTGTTGTCAATGGCATTAACCCCTTTTCTGAATGAGGCTGGAAGAAGGGCTGCTAGCTTTTTTGAAGAAAAATCTAATACTGAGAATGTATGCCTTTCTCATAAGATTTATAATTTTGGAAGTTATGTGCACACCCACAATATGCATGCATGTAAGGATTGTTAAATTATGGATTACTAATGATTTTGAAATAAAATGTAATACATAAGAATTATAAAATACATTGTATTTTCCATTACTAAAGAAAAGAAAAATCTTATATAAGAAATATATTGAAGAAAATTCACACATTGTCTTAGAAACCTAATAATTTGGATCAGGTCCTTTTCATAAAAATTGTATGCTCTGATGATTTCATGCATCAACCTCCTTTCACTTGTGTTTCTTTTAGAGGCATTAAAAAGAGAGAATATACTAGAAATTTTGAGATATAAATAATAAATCATAACTTTTTTTAAACCACATGTGGAAATTTTATGTGATTTGAATTCATATCAACTTCTAGCGTACACTGGCTGAGTACTAAGTTACTTGCAGAAAGCTTCTGAGAAGCTTAACTACAATGTCAGCGAACCTGTTGTTATCCTTGGATTTGGGCAAATGGGTCAGGTGGGTCAATCAATATATTGCAACTACCTGTCATTTATATCATCAATATTGCTCATTTCTAACTTTCTCCCTTTGATCCTGACATAAAGGTCCTCGCAAATTTTCTGGGCAGTCCATTTGCTTCAGGAGTAGACAGTGTTTCGGTAGGATGGCCTTATGTGGTTTTCGATCTTAACCCATCAGTAGTAAAGGTCAGTGTATTTTAAGAGCTATGCATGTCATTGTAACAGTATCTACACTGGTTTTTTTTTCTTTTTTCCTTCTCCTTTTTCCTGAGGAGCTATTTTAAAATTTATTAGATTTCTGGTGTTTTGACTATCTTTGGTTTGGCCTTGAGGAATTACATTTTGGCCGGGGAAATTCCTTCTTACTCCTTACAGGCATGAAATATAATAATAATAATAATAAGCTTATTGATATGGAAATTTTTTCTGTTTATATGTGTATGCAGTGCAGTTGGCTTTTAAAAGAGAATCAGTGTAATGCAATTCTATTAAGTGCCAACTGAGAGTTGGTTCATTAATCATTCAGACTCTCTATGATTTTAGAATTTTCTTTTCTTTTGTTCTATTGACAGAATGAAAGCATTCTTGCTTTTTCTTACCCTTCATATTGGAATCTCTCTTATCCACCATTTGTTCAATTCTTTTTTCTATCATCAACCATTAAGCAGGAAGCTCAAAAACTTGGTTTTCCCATTGTCTACGGAGACGGATCACGTCCAGCTGTTCTTCAATCTGCTGGTATCTCTTCTCCTAAAGCTATCATGATTATGTACACTGGCAAAAAGAGGACAATTGAAGCTGTTCAAAGGTTGCGTTTGTCTTTTCCCTCGGTAATAATCCACTTTTCACTCCTAACCTCACTGCAAACCCAATTTCTTATCTCACCTTATTATGTGGCAAAGCATGCATATGCATAAGAGAAAGCAGAAGCTATATGACATGAATACCTTTGTTTTATTTTGTTTACAAAGAATGGTGATAAACCCCAATATTTATCTTATGATTATGAAGCACAAATAAGATCACTTTATGTCTAATTGGAAATCTCTTGCATACAGCATACCCTCTATGTTACACACACGGTGTCTGATCATCTAGAACAACTACCTGTATATCTAATATCACTGGGGTTTGACTGATAGAATTAGCTACTATTTGATGTATTTAGCAATTTTGATGTATTTAACTTTCTTTATTTTCTGTTCTTATCTCTCTTTGTATAATTGGTAATTCCTTACTGTATGATGAAATTCCTCAGATTCAAATCTACGCAAGAGCTCAAGATCTCAAGCATCTTTTAGATTTGAAGAAAGCTGGTGCGACGGATGCCATTATGGAAAATGCAGAGGTACTGACAATCTTCTGCTTATGATTGGAGCTTTTAACAGCTTCTGGTTAGTAGTTTCGTGGAAACTGCAGCTAAATTGAATTCATTCTTGCAGACTAGCTTACAGCTGGGTTCTAAGCTTCTAAAAGGCCTTGGTGTGATGTCTGATGATGTGGTATTCCTAAGCCAGCTTATTAGGGATTCCATGGAGCTACAAGCTCAGGAAGCAGTTGGTTTATCTGATCGAGACTCAGATATTATGAAACCTCTACAGGTATTTCAAACACAATGAAACCTTAATTGTAGCTACATAAGATTCAATAAATACTTGGCGATCATCTTCATGGTTACGGTGTCATGATATATAGCCTTAGATTGTTCTGATGTTTCCTTTTCAAAATTGCATTAGAAAAAGGCTTGGGCTAAGCAAGTGGTGGGAGGATTCATAAATTGTTGCATGCCTTTGATTAGTAGCCTTTGACACGAAAAATTCCATTTATTGATCAACTTTCAAGGAAATTGAAGGTTTTCTGTGATACTGTATTTCAATGTGACCTTCACATCATGCACCATTCTCCTTTTGTAAATATGATTTTCCTTATTTAGAGTTGATATATATTATCAATCTATCATACTGTGCAATAACAAACCGATGCATTTACATTGTAAGGTGAGAGTTTCCGACTTGATGGAGGCACGTGTAACGACAGCTTCGCCGGAACATGAACCATCAGAAATGAACCTGAATGATCAAGCTTCATTGGGTCTAATTCAAGAGGAAGTGGTTGCTGAAGAACAAGATTATGAGCTAAAACAAGCTGTGAATTCACAAGGAAATGGTGCTCTAAATGGGAAACAAGGCACTGAAGATCAAATCTCAATCCCTTCCCATAATGCCATGGAGGAACCCTAACAGTGTTATGTTAGGTGGCCTTCCCTTCCCATTAATTTTGCTCCTTTAACCATATAACTTACTGAATTATTTCAGTGAGTCGTAATTTTTATAATTTTACTGCAGAGCTAGCAATTTATGTATAGGAAACTTATCATTTTAAAAAACCTTTTAGAACAGCATTATTCCAGAAGAGATGCTCTTTTAATTCTTTGGTAAGAACCAAGTGTATATATATAGTAAATAAAAAATAAATTAAAAAAAAAAGATATGAAAATGCCTAAGACCACAGGTGTGCATCATTTATGTTTCATTTAACATATTATTTACTATAAACATATTTAATCAATAGGGAAAAATTATATTGAATAGGATCAAGTAAAAATTTAAGAGAATAACTATAACTATTTGAGGTAAAACTTTGATTTTATCCTATAATTACATCTTTACTTAGACAAAACTTCAAAGTTCAATCGTTATCTTCAATCCATGTCAACTCCTTTTAATTATTGCCATTGTAATTTAATTATTATATTATTAATTAATTATTAATATTATATGAACGTTATCATCTCTAGCATCAATTCTATGGGACCCGTTAATTAATAACATAATTCTAATTTGGTAATATCATCGCCATTATTGTCAATAATTCGTCCTTTTCTTTCTTCAAATAGAAAAATTACATGTAAGTTTCTTTACAGAAGAAGAACAATAAGCTTAAATAGCGACAGATTCTGTTTACTTAGAATTAAAATTCTTTCTAGTGAAAGATAAATCTATTAAAATAACAACCCACCACACATTTATAAACTCCAAACTCCAAAGACACAGATTTTATTTTTCTCGGCACAGAAATTCACAAGTCACAAGATCTTTGACATTTATTGTAACGTAATTTGATAAAAATAAAAGAAGGTAACGTCCAAAAAATTAAGAATTTTTATTGATAATGACATTATTTTAGAACGGTTCCGCCTAATACATGATACACTAAATTAATACCCGTATAAAATATAATCATGTGTTAACTATATTTTAATTTTTGTGGTCCATCTATGATAATTATATGGTTGTAAAAGAGATTAATGTCCGATAAAAAAAAAAGGAAAATCATATTCGAGAAAATAGGAGATACTGTTAGGAAGAAAAATATAGTACTAACTAGGAAGAAGATTGAATTGAAAAAAGTAAAAACAGTAAGATTGGAAAAGTGAGTGATGTGTAAGATAAGAATTAGAAAAAAGAACAAGACAGATAAATTTAGTTGTCACCCAATAAAATCTACACTAATTGGAAGGAGCAAAGCCAAAGAGCATAATCAGCTGAGTAACTAGGACAATAACTAATCCTAACTAACTGCATTTAAAATAAATAATAATAATTAAATAATAAATAAAATGATTTCTCGAAATTCCTATTTATCAGCAAATTCTGTTAAGAAATACTGAAAGACACACACAAGCCCAAAATTCAAAAAGCAGCATAATCATGGAATCAGTTCATCCCAATCACATAGTTTGATGAAACCAAAAAGTGAACGAATCAAAGAAGAAGAAGAAGAAGAAGAAGAAGAACAGAGCTCAGAGTAACATGGCATATCTCTTTCAAATTTTTAATCTTTGTGTCTCTTTTTAACAGAAGAAAAAAAAGGGTCACTGTCAAAAGTATATATTATTAAATTTCATAATAATAAGATGGCGTCACATGAACATGAAGCAAAGGCTGAACAACCTGCTCCTGCTCCTCCCCCTCCTTCATCTTCTTCTTCTAACTCTGCTGAGGCCAAAACTGAGACAAGGCCTTCGGTGGAAACAGACATGCCAGGAAATTCCACCACCAATCCCTCAACTTCATGGTTTGGACCAAAGATGTAATTTTTCTTTTCTTTTCAACCCTCTCTCTTGCTTTTGCTTCATAGATCTGAGCTGAAAAGACCAAGTGTGCTTATGGGGTAAAAGTTGGGTTCTTTTTGCAATTTTGGAATTTGGGTATGTGTTAGATTTGGAGGAGGGGTAGCAAGTCTGAGTCTTTTATTCAATTTTTGTTGTTTGCATTAGAGGGAATAAATCCTTTTTACTTTTGTTTTTTGGTTTTGTAGAATATGTTGTGTCCTTGGATTGGAAGTACAATATTCGTATTTGATCAATAATCCAATTCGCTTTGTCATTTGGAAATTCTGAAAATATTTTGCACTGTTCTGTTCTACAGGACACTTGCTTTGTTTTGTGTTATTAGTTTGATCAACTATTTGGACCGAGGAGCAATAGCAAGTAATGGTGTTAATGGAAGAAGAAGAACTTGCACCGAAGATGGTATCTGCACGCCTGGAACTGGAATACAGTATGATATGCTTCTCTTAGCTCTTATGGCTTTCTTTCTATGAGATTGTCTTCATACATTGGCATATACTTTTCTTCCTCTTTCAAGGCAAGAACAAAGGATTTCGTCAATGATTTAAATTGGACTCTTTTTTCCATTGGAATAGGCAAAAATTACTGTTGCAAGGTTTAGTTTAGTTACTAGTATAAATTTTGTTTGTTTTTTTAAAAAAAAAGTGAGATAGAAATTGAGATCATGGTGCAAAACCCTTTTTTTTTTTTGGGTTCTCCAAGCCATTACATTTAGTAATGCTATTACTTAATTTTCTATTTTTGGTGTGTATAGGGGGGATTTCAATTTGAGCAATTTCCAGGATGGAGTTTTATCGTCTACCTTTATGGTAGGACTACTTATAGGCTCTCCAATATTTGCATCTCTAGCAAAAAGGTAATTTGTGTTACTTCTTTTGAAATAGTTTTCTCCATATTGTTGCATAGTTTTTAAAGCTTAACATGCTGGTTTATATAATATATGCATTGTTATAGTTTTAGCACAGAAGCTTTAAATACTTTTTGTTCATTGTTCTTGTATTTTAACATGCTGTTAGACATAATAATTCTGTAACAAGAATTTTTAACCATTTCAATCATGTACATGCTCATACCATTATGAAATTTGTCATAGCCTTGCTATCATTAACTTTTTAAATACTAAACCTTATATAATTATTATATTTTGCAGTGTGAATCCATTTAGACTTATTGGAGTTGGATTGTCAGTTTGGACTATATCTGCCGTAGGATGTGGTTTTTCTTTTAATTTCTGGTCCATTGCAGTCTGTCGCATGTAAGTGCTGCTTCAATTGTATTGAGTTTTTATAATAGTAGTAATTGTAAGATGTCTTTTTGGGTTCTTATGCTTTTATTATTCTCTATAGGTTTGTTGGGGTTGGTGAAGCCTCATTTATAAGTCTTGCAGCACCTTTCATTGATGACAGTGCCCCAGCTGATCAGGTTTGTCTTTTCTGTTGGATTAATCTGATGACTAAATATTTTCAGACTGGGAATAACTCCATTGTCTATCATGCTCCTATATCCTGATATATTTTTAATTATTGAACTGTGAACCAACACTTTTCGATGATTTTGAGTTAATTGAATGCTCATCCACAATTCTGCTGTAAATGTATAATGTAGATTATTCAGTGGATCATAAATACCTGGTAAATCCAATGCTATTTGCATCTTTTCAGTTGCATGTTAGTCTGATTTTCTAAATTCAGTTCATGGTTTATAGATATAATTATATGGAACAGAACTGACTAATGTTTTCACCCTTCTTTGGTAGTTAGTTCCATTTGTTAACTATTTTATTTCTGGTAGAACTATTTTCTTATACTGGTTTTATGTATCAGAAAACAGTGTGGCTTGCAATATTTTACATGTTTATCCCAGCAGGATATGCAATTGGGTATGTCTATGGTGGTCTGGTAAGTTTCCTTTGGTTTTGATAACTTTCATTTAAATTTAGGATGGCGAACAAAATTTTCTTTCTGTAACAGTACCATTCTTACATATGTACTTTAGAAATAATCAATGTGTATTTTCCTGCTCTCTTTGATTTTACCTTTCCTTTGTTTGTAAACAGGTTGGAAATCATTTTGGTTGGCGTTGTGCTTTCTGGGTGGAGGCTGCTTTAATGTTTCCATTTGCTATATTGGGATTCGCTATGAAACCTTTACAACTGAAAGGTGCATATTTGTCTTGCATTGATATTATCCATTTTCTAATAGAACAATGATACGGAACCAATATTAGGGAGCCAATAACTAAGTTATTATCCAAATTTTATATGAGTTATCATCCGTAATTCATATATCCAAGATTAAGTTATCATCCAAAACTTATATGAGTTATCATCCATAACTATGTTGGCTCCTTATTGGACACAATATATTGGCTCCTTAGTCTTTTTCTTTCTAATATAATTCACATCTCTGAAGTTCTGAACTACCTGTGGATACAGGTATGGTTCCGAGTGGTTTGACAAAGGTGCTTGCCGCAGACACAGTTGTGTCAGGAGTTCAAGGTACCATTATGTTTTGGAGTAGATTTCAATTCCTTCATATAGTACCATTCCTCCATCTTAAGTGATACACACCTATTATTTTTCAATTAAGTGAAAAAAATGTAGGTTTCTGTTTTGTTGGCTTGCTTTCAATTTTCCATAAACCATTTCACTTATGTGATGGATAGATGTGGAGGCTTCAAAAGGCAAAGATGAGTCCTTATCCTCGAGCGCAGAGGTCGGAGATAAAATCTCGAATGAACCTTCCAAGTGAGAACAATAGGCCCATTGAGCCATTTGTTACTGTCAATGTATTTCATCTTGAAGGATAGAGTTCTCTCCCACAGTTTAGCATATCTTTTCCCACTACCTGTTATCACTGCCTAACATCCATCGCAAATTCATTATGTATTTCAAATTACAACGGGTTGATTCTTGTCTTATTTCAGGTCAAAATCTGGAAGCCCTGCAATATCAAATCAGTTCTCACAATTTTTTAAAGATATGAAAGAACTTTTGCTAGAGAAGATTTTTGTCGTCACTGTTCTAGGTACTTATAGTTCTTACTAATTTACTTATGCATCAACTTCTTTCCTTAGCTTCAATTAGTATTGTTCTTAGCTTCATATCAGAAGTTGCTATTTGTTGACCTTACTCACATATGACCTTAGCACTATCACCTTACATTCAGGTTTTTGGCTTGAATTTTTGCAGGTTACATAGCATACAACTTTGTTATAGGTGCTTACTCATATTGGGGCCCCAAAGCTGGTTATAGCATATATCACATGGTGAGATTTCGTTTTGTGTAACGACCACATGTATGTTTACAATTTTTTTTTACACGGTTGCTCCTTTCTTCTCTGCATTTTAACTTGCATAAGGGTATTTTATTTTACCTTGGCAGACTAATGCAGATATGATATTTGGAGGGATCACAGTTGTATGTGGAATAGTGGGCACGTTAGCGGGAGGCTTTGCTCTTGATTTAATGACTAACTCCCTATCAAATGCATTTAAGGTTGGTATTGGATTTAGAGAGGACATTCTGGCACTTCTTAGAGAATTTTCTTGAATAACATCGATTATCACTTTTGTTTGCAGCTTCTCTCGCTGACAACATTGATTGGTGGAGCATTTTGTTTTGGTGCCTTCTTATTCAAAAGCATGTATGGCTTCCTCACGCTTTTCGCCATTGGCGAACTACTTGTTTTTGCAACTCAGGTACTTACTTTTCTTTTCTCTCTGAGGACTAAGATATCATCATAATTTTCATATTCTTAATTATTGTACATATTTAGGGTCCTGTGAATTATGTATGTCTCCATTGTGTCAAACCAAGCTTGAGGCCTTTATCCATGGCAATGTCCACCGTTGCCATACATATCTTCGGCGATGTACCTTCCTCGCCTCTTGTTGGAGTTGTCCAGGTTAGTTCTTTGTTGGCATGCATGCTAATGATTCTTTCTTTCTTCTTTTTCTTCCAATTTCAGTTATGAACATATTTGTAATGCAGGATCGTATCAACAACTGGAGAACGACTTCGTTGATTCTAACAACCATATTTTTTCCAGCAGCTGCTATATGGTTTATAGGTTAGTCAAGCAACTTTCTCTTGATTTCCTACAATTTCATCATTGTTAAAAAGTGCAATATCTATGATTATTCTATCATCAATTCAATGCTGATAGTGTAATAACAAAAAATAAATTTGATATTGTGGCAGGAATATTTATGCATAGTGTAGATAGGTATAATGAAGATAGTGAGTCTCAGCCTCAACCTCAGTCTCAGTCTCAGTCTCAACCTCCTCAGCCACAGTCACAGCTACAACCATCAAGGGGCGAAAGTAAAGACACCACGCCAACGTCATTGCCTGAAGAGAAGATTGGAGAAACACCACTTCCGACGCCATCAATTGAAGACAAGACCGGAGAAACACCACTTCCAGCGCCATTAGTTGAAGAGAAGACAGGAGAAACACCAATTCCAACGCCATCAGTTGAAGAGAAGACTGGAGAAACAGCATCTCCTAAACCCTGAGAATGTTGAATTTTTCTTTAATTTTATTCCTATTCAAACACAATTATAGTGGTAGCAAGTGTAAATAGCAATATAGCATTATTATTATTATTTTGCTTCTCTCTAATAATTAATGTAAGCATGTTTTTGCTTTTCATTAGTAGAAATCAAGCAGTAGCATTATCTCCATCCAATCCATGTTAGTTGTGCAATTAGTCGCACGCTTGTTAAATGACCCTTTATTTCTTCTCAATACCCCACACCCCACTAAATTAATCTATCCTTTCATTTATTAAAATTAAATATGTATTACATTAACAAATATGAGTTAATAGAATTGACAAATAATTTTCATAATAAATAAAAGATTTTGGATTTTAATTTTAGTTAAATACATTTTAATTCTCGTTATATTCAGTGCACTGTCAGAATAAAGATCATCAGCAGTCAGCAGTGAGGATTGGTATGATGGAATCTAAACTAAAACAGAGGTTGCAGAAGAAATCAGCGGTCTTCAGAAAAGCAAGGCTGGTAAGTGGTAACTGCTTAATATCATTTGGTGAAGTCTTTTCAATTTTCATCAAAATGAAATAGTAAAAAAAATTCCATATCTAAAATCAACAATCACTAATTAAATTCATCGTAGAAGAATAATCTAATATGTAATAGATTAATAATTACATTTTTTTTTTATAATATTATAACAGAAAAAGTATATTAATAGTTTGTGTATAAGTAGACAAATAATAATAGATTAATTGGAGGATATTGAAAATGATTCCAACGGCAGTCAACGGTTTTCTAAACAAGTATAACCCCAAGAAAATGTTATGCCCACAGAATGAGTTCTCCCCCATAGTCATAGACTGCCTCTTTCTCTGACCTCCTCTTATAAATAAATAACACAATATTGATTTTAAATCCATCATCTTCTCCATGGCACCTACAGCGGCAATGCTCTTTCTCTCCCACCACCACAAAACCAAATCACATACCCCACCACCACCACCCCCACCCTCTTCTCCTCCATCGGCATCTACTTTCAAACGCTTCAAAGATTCGGCACTTACACGCCTTCTCAACTGCAATCTCATTCCTAAACCGACTTCCGACAACAACACGTTCGACCAAGCACTTCAACTCTGCACCTGCTAATGTTTTCCCCCCAATTTACTACTCTTTACATGTTAGGTGTAACAATGTTTACGTTGTAAATGTAAATACCATCAAGTTGTTTAATTAATTAATAAAAATTAACTCTTTTATATACTTTCGGTAATGTATTCATCTAACAAAGATGGCGTAGCCAGATAAAAAGCATCTAAAATAATACACGAAAGTGGGATTTTGTCATATAACAAAGGCTTAGACTAGAAATTGTAGGAACCTTCAATATGAGGGTTCCTCTAAAAATTGGCGAATGCTGCTAATTGCAGCGAACACACGGTATTCTTTAGTAAAAGGCGAAAGAATAGTTCGCTCTGTGCTCACTGCGCAGCTCCGTGGTTTGTCACGTTGACAAGGGTTGCTTTATATACTATTTTGATAACTAAAAATTTCCTATCTTGGGGCGATGTGGGACTTAACATGCTGGTACTTCGCGTAGAAAATGCTGTCAATTTTTGTATGGTACCAGATTTCATTTGAGACAAGACTGGAACTGGAAATTAACTTTTGACCATAGTTTGAGCATCAGATGATTTAATTTAGTTCATCTTTGTTGGGGTAATAACTTTTATGTAATTGATGACTTTTGGAATTTATTTAGAGAGCTTGTAACATCTAGTTTATTTAAATGTGAATCTTTCATTACGAAATCGATGGTTGACACTTCACACTTCTGGGTTAGGGGGGAAAAAAGTTAAACCGTAAGAACTTGGATAACCTAATTTTGTATTCACAGAGCGGTGGCTATCAATACACTGTAAAGTGTAAATGGTATCATATTCTTTACTTGGCCACCAAAGTTTGCATCCAGTGGTCTTTTTATTCTTGTCTTGCTATATACTTAAATCATCTTGTCATGTGTTTCTTCCAAGCCTAATTCAATTCACTTGTTTATTATCAGAAAATTGTTTCATCATCCACAATCAGCTGTACTATTAACTATGGAACGATAGAACCATTTATCTTATTCACTAGAATTCAAAAAAGAATACAGTAGATGTAAAGGACATTGATATTGAGACTAAGGCCTAGCCAAAAAAAAATGTAGAATCCATTAAATGGTTGATATTGAAACTAAGGACTAGCAAAACCAGTATTGATATGAAACAGATATAAAGGGGACGCACAATAGAAGTGCTTGCACTGCAAACTCATACTTTAGAACTGTATAGAATATAACAGAATAACTGCCATCCCCCAATGTATTTACACCAGTGACAGCTCTCCTGCAGGAATTGATCTCTTGATAAGTTTAGTCCATGACTCGTTAGTCTCTTCGATAACCTTAAGTGCATAATCCTGTTCACCAAATTTAAGTTCATAACAGAATTAGACCAAAAGAAAGGCATTCACCGTGATATATTGATGTTGACAACACTGCAGTTGCTACATGCCGCACTTTTATCTTTCATGTTAATGCTTTATTTTGCCAGACCATTATACTATTCATAGAATCCGCACACAGTAGTCCTTGATGCTAAAATCATTTAAGAAATTTGAATACCCCAAACAACTACCACTGGTTCACTTAAGAGAATATCTATACTGCTAATGCCTAATGACATAAAGCTCAAAGAAAGCATAAAGTATTTAAAGGGTATTTGCACCACCAAGAGATTCAAGTAATGGAATACCTTATTTGCTGCCTTGTTGCCAAGACCAAATTTATTAGCAGGCTTTCCATCGGGTATCTTGTAGTCTCTGAACCAGTCCCTAATAGCAGTGAGTGTGCCCTGAAGACAATCACCATGTTAGATCTTGATGAAACACTTGACATTTTGGAATTATGTGTTACAGTTACACACAACTAAATGACTGAGAAGAAACTTAAGAAATAAATCATGACATAGTATAGTAGTAGAGCTCACAGGAAAATGCTTCTCAACATCGTCAACATCATTCACAAGAGAAGCTTTTGGATCATCTAATGAGATTGCAACTATTTTCCAATCAAGTTCTCCCTCGTCGATCATAGCTAATGCAGCCAAGGGTTTGACCTTCAAAACCTCACCTATCTTTCTCCGGCATTCACCAATCTCAACCACATCAACTGCAGATTAACAATTTCACAAGTTTTGGACTTAGAAAAATATTTGTTAAAATATCAAATCTATAGTAGCAAGTAATGGACTACCTGGATCATTATCTCCAAATGCTCCTTCAACGTCGGAGTTTGAATAAGATGGGTCTTCCCAGGTTTGAGGAAGTAAGCCATAGTTCCAATGTATGTTATAGCTGCAGATTATGCAAAACATATGCTTCATCTTGGGAGCAGGGCTAATTATAAAAGGTGGGCAATGGGTATTGAAATTCCTACATAGACCACTCCAAATTTGTATCTTACGGATAATATCGAAGCTTTCCCTTTTTGGTATCTTGCTTTATGGGAGTATATAGCTCGTCAGTTGCAACCTCCATCTTTGCATTAGATTCCTTTGGTATTTCAACAATATAATTGAAGACACCGTCGCCTGACCGCAATGGAATATCATGCCAAGGAGAAACCTGCATATTTCACATAAATCATTTCAGTGGGTATAAGGGTACATTTCATTCTTACAATGCAACATTCTTCTTTCCATATCTAGTCATACAAGACGTTTCACATTTCCAAATTCCTATCAATTCAATGTCATGTGCCATTGATTTCTTTATTTCACAGAGAAAAGTTTGAAAGTAAATAAAAATGCCAAAAAGAAGCACACATGAATGGCATTAATCTCAACTAGCTTCAGAAATCTGAAGTTCATACAAATCGGTTGTCACTATCGCATAACAAGTATATTCTCTTCATTTACTTACATACTGTAATTCAGTTGATTACAATAATGGACCAATCACTAAATGAAAAACCATTACTCTTCAACTCTATGATCACCTTCATTTTGATCAGTCAAAAGTCAAAACACAGAAGCTACAACCACAACAAAACGCTCATAAAGGAAAAGGGTTTCCAGTTTCCACTGCCTTTCTCCTACAATTCTTTCAACTAATAAAAAAATGTTCGATAAAATGCAAAAATGAGTGACAGATAAACGTTACTAACTTGTTAAGGCACGGGATCAGATTTCTCTAGTTCCAATCATAACCGAAAATTACAATACACCAAAACGAACAATCGGAAAGGGGGAAGAAAGAACCTTCTTGCCAGATTTGTTAAGGAAGAAAACCCTGTAATCGAGGGTCTGAGGTTGGCCTTCCTCCTTGACGAGAACGTCGGGGTTGTAGATGGCGCTGCAGGTGTAAGAGTAAGACCTCTTGGAAGAGGAACGGCGAAGGTTGAGGGCATTCCGAGCAAGAAGCTTGTGCTTCACCAGTAATGGACTTTTCGTTATCAAAGTGGAGCAGGAGCTGGTAGTCGCCATGGCTATGGCTCTGGTAGTGACGGCGGCCATAGATAAACTGAGCTCCCAACTCAACTGAGTTCCGATCAGTGGAGAGTGGAGACACCTTTCTCTCCCTACTTCTTCTCGTTCATTATTGGTTAATGGCAATTACTAATCATCATGGGTAATATAAAATTTGTGTCGCATTAAATTAAATTTCAGTATACTCACATTTTTTTTTTCATTTTAGGTTTCAGTATATTTAGCATAAAATTTAAACTCTTAATAATAGGAAATTCAAAATTTGATTAAACAGATATAAAGTGAGATATTTGTGCTTTGTAGGAAGATAAAATACCTCTTAATAAATTGGATCAAACTCTTCTAAAATTATTTATTATTTTTTAGAAAATAATAATATTTTAATCACTTTTAAATTAATATGATAAAGTTCACAAACAATAAAAATTATAAATTTAAAATAATTAAAAAATTATTTTACCACTTTATACATTTAACATTTTAAAATGATATTTTTTCTGAAAATATTACTATTTTAATCACATCAACTTTCATGATCATTTAATTTTTTTTTTTTTTTACGAAAGAAAACAAAACAAAGATACAAGTAAAATAAGAAACAAGTTCTTGCTGAACTAAAATCAAAATATAGTTGAAAAAAACTATCCATTCTCTATAAGCTTATTGAGAGGAAAAAGCACATTGAAGCATATAATCTGCTAATAAATGGATGAATGCTGAAAAAGCGAAATCTGACTGATCAAATTCATAAAAAAAATATCTTTGATCTTAAAGACTAAGTTAACCTGAGCAAGCGAAGAGTTCGAATCAATCTGAAGTAAGTAAGCGAAGAGAATCAACACAATTTGTCTCGTATCATTTCTGAAACTCGCATCCCAAGTAAGAGCAATATCTTTTCAAATGACAAAGAGCTTATAATGTAGACTGTAAATGGCCTCGATATTGCCCGAACAACTTCTAAACTAACCCCATCCGAATTCCGAATAATACAATCAAATTTAATTAAAAATTCATTAATCAAAAGGCTATCATTACAATTCACTTTCACATAATTAATAGGAGGCACGATCCAATCCAACATAAAAGAACAGGATAAAGATTTAAAAAACCTTTTAATATGTGATGGATGTGTAGGAATTATTTTATAAAGAGATTATTGGTGAAATAAAATTGATTTTATTTTAGAGACATAATTTTTTACTTTTAACAGAAATAGGGATTCAATTAAATTTGTTATGTTATAAAAAATTTAAAATGAATTAAAATTAAATACTAATCAATTTTAGGTTTAGTTTTCATTTTTCAATCATTATTTGGATATCATGTCTTTAGTATTTGCGTATCTATCTCTATGTTTTAACTTTTAAGTTGTGAATCAAATATTATATGGTGAAACAATTAATTTAATTTTAGCAAGATTTTTTTTAATTTATGTCTAAGTTTTTTCCTCATCTAAAATATAATAAGTTGAATCTAATTGGAAAAAAATTGTACACATAAGATAATTTATTTTTTGGTATATCAACCACAATAAATGAAATGTAAGATTGAAAACTCGTTTATACTATTTAATGTTAATCCGTTAAATGATCAAATTAGTTTTTGAAAATGTCAAAAAAAAATAGTTTTTGAAAATTTTAAAATTAATCAAATTTATTATTTTATCATTTTATTAATAATTTATTTTAACGATTTATAATGTGAAATGTTAATTGTTAGAGGAATGATGAAAAGATAAATTTAATTGATTAAAAAAATTTAGAGAACTAATTTAATTAATTAAAAGGAGTTTAGAAAATGACTCACTTTTTATTTTAGGAACTATAGTTTGACTAATAATAATCCTATTTTTTTAAAGTTTTGTTTGGTTAATTTATTATTACAAAAAGAAAAGAAAGGAAAAAGAAAAAAGCGTTGAATTTGGAAGTTTTGGGCAAATTGGGGGAGGTTAGCCGTCATTACGCGAAGAAGCTTCTGAAAGAACCTAACCCAACTCGACAGGACAAGATTCTCTCACCTTCGATTTCTCAGACCAATCATCAATTCCTACTCCAATTCCTCCAATTCTGATTCGCACTCCAATCTTGACCCTTTCAAGTTTCAATCCCTAATTCTTCTTCTTTTTTTCTTTTCTTCCCCCCGCAATCCCAATGGAATACGCATCGTTTAGGTTTAGCTGACAAAAACCCGAACCCAAACCCTAAATGGCGTCGTCGGAGATCGAGGTGGTAACATCGTCGGAATCCAAACCCAACGAAACTTACCAGCAGCCTCCAATTACCGACGTCTACACTGCCTCCACCTACGGTGACTTACAAAAATTGAGGCATTTCGTCGAACATGATGGTGCCTCCGTTACCGTTCCCGATGGTAATGGCTACTACGCTCTTCAATGGGCTTGCCTTAGCAACTTCCATGAAATTGCCCACTATCTCATTCAGGTATTATTAATATTCCTTTTATTCTCATTTCGTGTCCTGGGGAATAATCGCTTTAACTGGAAATGGTTTAATTTGGGGTTGGATGAGGTCTAAATTTGCATGGTTGATGTTTGCTTGTGTATGAAGCACGGGGCTGATGTGAATGCTGTTGACCACAATCAACAAACGGCATTGCATTGGTCGGCAGTTTGGGGTTCCATTCCGTCTGCTGACGCGCTCTTGGAGAATGGAGCTCGGGTTGAAGCCACAGATATAAATGGATATCGGGTATATTTTCTGTGGTTTTTGTTGATTATTGATTATTTATTTGTAAATTAACATTCATTCAAATTGAATTAGTTACTTAATTTCTACTCACCTGCAGCTGTTTTCTAAGAGGTGCTAATATTCAAATCATTATACCCTAGTAACACCTGTATGCCCAATTTTGTCCTCTACGGAATACCTCAATGTGGATATGAAGTTTTCACCTGAAGTGATATATTATTATTTATGCTAGTTTAGATCTTAAGAATTATGTGTTGGTTGAAAGAAGCTAGGTGAAGGGTTTTTACTTTACTCGGGTGTTTATTGAGACAATGCAACTAGTGAGTGTTTTGGTATTTGAAGCTCTGAGCGTAAGACCAAGGGTCAACAATCCATACCTATAACCAAAACCCTGGATCCACCCAACCTACCACTTGTCGAAGTAATCCTTGAATTCAAATTTGGAGTGGGATATCAGTTGGGTGTCTAGGTGATCAGACCTGATTGACGTTGCTATATGTAAATTTATACAAACAATCACTTTTTCATCAAAATGTGTAAACTTAAACATATGTTTCCAGTATTGTGCTATTTTGATATTGTGTTGTGTAGGTAGCTCATTTTGCAGCACAATATGGACAAACAGCTTTCTTAAACCACATTGTTGTAAAGTACCATGCTGATTTTGACGTGCCTGATAATGATGGAAGAAGTCCTCTTCACTGGTATGTCGTAAAGCTTTTGATTGCTATATTATTATTATTATTATTTTAAATACTTCTTGTTGCATATTGGTTGTCAGCATTGTAATTCTTCCATCAGTATCTTTTCTTTTCTCTCTCTCTTTTTTTTTTTTTTTTCTTTTTCAAATCAAAATAATATGTTAACACCCTCATTAAACTGGTTATTTAACTCCAAAATTCAGTTAATACTTTGGATAAAATCTAATTCTACTCTCGTGCTAATTAATTTCTTGGAATGAGATCTTCCTGGGCTTCTGAGAGTTTTGATTAGGTTTGTAAGTGTAATATGTCATATTGTTGAAGCCAGCTCTAAGTGATTGCATATTCAGAAAACTAATTACATTGAAGATGCTGATTATTATTTTCACTTTGTTTATCAAATTCTTGATTCGTATGACCAGGGCTGCATATAAGGGTTTTGTTGATACAGTAAGATTGCTTCTCTTCAGAGATGCTAGTCAAAGGAGACAAGATAAAGATGGTATGACAATATGGCATGACAAGATGGCTTTTCATTGCAATATTTATTTGTATAAACCCTGACTTGTGCATTGCTATATATTGAAGTCGTTCTATTTGATGCCAAGATGAGATATCACCTATGAGGGCAGCAGTTGTTATGATAGATCGATGTTTATGGTAGTGTGCATTATACAGGCTTTGCTAAGATATAGTTTCCAAAGAGAGAGTGTTCTATTATTGTGTATAAACATATATCTATTACAAGGTTGCATTATTATGGATATCATGTTTTTGGAACCAATCATCACTGATATTGTTTAGTTTACTGTTTTGTTGATCATTTTAGTTTTTATCTGGTTAATATGTGATGATACTGGTATAGGTTGCACTCCGTTGCACTGGGCTGCATTAAGAGGCTTTGCGGAGGTGTGTACTGTGCTTGTACATGCAGGCATCAAAGAA
The DNA here is from genome assembly GCA_036250425.1 of Stylosanthes scabra. Lineage (NCBI taxonomy): Eukaryota > Viridiplantae > Streptophyta > Magnoliopsida > Fabales > Fabaceae > Stylosanthes > Stylosanthes scabra. The sequence goes on along the minus strand of JASCZI010151108.1, from coordinate 95,190 downwards.
GAACTAACAGTGAAGGACAATGCTGGAAGCACTCCAGTGCAGCTTGCACACGATAAAGGTCATCGGCATGTCGCCCTTTTCCTTGTACGTAACATTGTATTGATGAGGTCATTGATTGTGTATTTCTTAGGGAACATTCTCTTTGAGAACTGTGGTAATTAATAATTTAATTTAGTTTAGCTGATGCAGGGGATCACAGGCAGATGTACACATAGGTTTATGTGCATGTCAACTGGACTGGTGCCTTGCCATAATTTTTTTTGCTAATTGATTGTTCAAGACAATTTCCTATTAAAACATGAAAGTAGTGAAAGCTAATTTTGTTACTTATCTCTATCTTAAAATGCAGGGATTTGTAATTAGTAAAATATACAAATTTGTTTAATAGGAAAACCTGAATAATAATCTTCACTTGACCATGGATTCGTTTAATGTTTTACTTTCCAACTGAAAGGAACTTTGTATTAAGGTGCTAAAGAATAAAAAGAATTATTGGGGGGTTGAATTTTTTTCCTATTGTCTAGGATTTTTCTTTTACCTGTTCTGAAGTTGGCTGGATGCAGGGAGGGTTGCATCTGTCAGAAATTGCTAAATTAATTAGAGAAATACAAGTGTGAACTGGCAAATTATGCTTATAGAAATTACATGGGAATGGTGCCCTGTTGCATTTTGTTTGTACGATTATGATTGTATTACCCCTGTAACTGAGTATAGTGGTTATTTATATGTTTGCAGTCTAATCAACTACGGGCACATAGCAACCAAAACAAAGTATGCGGTGGGAAGTTGACAGAAGTTGGTTATGCTCCTGTCTTATTGTGTGTTATAGTCTTTTGTATGATTCTCTTCATCAACTCAGTTGTTACAGGTACTTTGAATTGTGTGCGACTTTTCCATATCAGAGGCGCAATGCACCAACATTTACTGCACACATGCACAAATATATTACTTGTTTTTCTTTGAAGATGACTTGCTGACTCTTTCTCATTTGTGCCAGCTCCTGGTCTTAAAAAGATTACTGCTGTTGTTGGACTTTGGGCATGGGCAGCTCTTTCTCTGGCAGTTGGTTCCCTGATTATGTTTTATAGGTGTAGTAGGTAATTTTCTTTGTCATGGATTCTTTCTTTTGTGTGTGATATGATTCCCTCATGAGACACGTTTAGGATATAAGATGTAGAAGAGTGGTAAGCTATATTGAAAGGTAATAAATATAATATAAGAAATTTTATAGGATGTAGATATGCTACGTTTACTAGTGTCGTACATTAGCCTTAGAATTTAAGCTTGGATCTCTACTTCGGAGGCGCTTTTTCCTCATATATTTAATGACTTAAATAAGCAGCAGATAGCTATTTCACATTCATTCTTTGGATCTTCTGGCTTTTTGATATGTTCATGCCGATTATTCTCATGACATTGGATTAATAGTTTATTGCTAATGACATCGTATGCTGTGCATATTCATGCAATATATTTGTCACACAATGATTGCAGTTAGTTATTTAAAACCACACATTAACATAAACGACCACACATTTTCAACTAAGTGAGGCTATTATTGGATCCATGGATGCTGTAGTTTAATATCATAGACTGTATTACCATCGACAAATCATTTAAACTGTCCTGACACAACTACATTTCTACAACTACTGCGTGTTGCCCCTTTAGGTAGGTTTAATTCTCTCTGTTGCCTATATTACTGTATGCCCTGAGATATATCAGAAATATTTTCTGGAGGTGACATCTAGACTAATCATCATTGATGTAATTTAAACTGTATGCAGTAAGGATCCTGGTTACATCAAGCGTGCAGGAGATGTGGGTGGTAATGCAGAGGTATGAATACCTTTTATGACTATCACGTGAAAGCTTTTTCTTGTTAGTGAATATTGTTCCCAAGCCAAAGCAACGTTAATCTGTTTATCATCATGCAATGCTTTTTACAACTCCTATAATTTTGCTGTAATTTTACCTTTTGATTTGATATAGATGTATTTTCTGTTTTTCTTTGTACTGTAAAATATCTGAATGTTACATTTTGTATGCTTGCTGCAGGATCCACTGCTGAATATTGATCTGAATAGTTCCTCTATTTGGGCGGGAAATTGGTCTCAACTTTGCCCTACCTGCAAGGTTTACATGATATGCAGCTTTTGAGAATTTGAAGTCTCTCCTTATTTCAAAATAAGTTGTCACTTATCCAGTTTTTTCAAATTGTATCACCAGATAATAAGGCCTATCCGATCCAAGCATTGCCCTACATGTAAGCGTTGTGTGGAACAGTTTGATCATCACTGTCCATGGATATCTAATTGTGTGGGAAAGGTAAGGGGTGCTTTTCTATTCTTTTCTGTTTTTTACGGTTGGTTATTCTTACTCAGTAGAACAAAAGTGCATTCTTATGTCAGATATCTTCTTTCTTTCTTTTTTTTTTTTTTTTGTGGGGGAGGGGTCCTACTTAAGGAGATGAATTAACCATTGATTTTTTTCCTTACAGTGTTACATATTTGATTTGGAAATAAGATGCTCCTTTTGTTTTTCACCCTTCCCTCCTTTCTTGTTTTCAAATGTTCTACTGGAAGTCTGGAATATAGAAAAATAAAAGTCAATTTACATGATTGGGATATTTTTTTACAAAAAAAAATAGTAAATAAATAAAAAAAAATTGTACCGAAATGTGATGTTTACTGTTATAATGGGACTGTGTTCAGATGTAGAAAACAATGGTGTTGATTTCACTTCACAAGCTTACAACATGGGCCTTGCTTCTCCTATGTATTTGTCAAAATTCAAACTGTACCGTGTTGAATTAAAGTCCCATTTCAGAGATAGCATTCTTGTAATATATCTTGAAATGATAAACGGCTATATCTTTTCCCCTTATATTATATAGTGCTTGATCCGGGTTTTTTTTTTTCCCCCTCTTTCGTTAAATTTGTTTTATATTTAAAATATTTAAATTTGGTACTAGCCATGCAAGCCTTAATATACATATACATCTTGCAGGGTAACAAGAGGGATTTCTTCATTTTCATCTGCATGGGAACTTTGACCTCTTTACTCTCTGGTGCCATTGCAATTCAGAGTACGTTTGAAGAACTCTTTTGCACTGTCCTACACATTGAAGTTCTGTAATTTATCATTGCACTTGAACTAGATAAAAGAGTTGTTTCCATGACAGGAATCTGGACATCTATACCAGCATTTTCGGCAGATGAAACATGGATTCATCATGTGTTAGTTAACCATCCAGGTGTTGTCATTTTTTTGGTGATTGATGCTGTTATTTTCCTTGCCGCTACAAGTTTGACGATAACACAAGCATCCATGGTGATTACATAAGCTATACTCACCTGATCACTTTATTTTTTTTTTGTTTTCTTTTATAGTAATCATATTGAAAATGAGATTTGTGGGAAAACCAATGAATCTTGTCATTTTTCTATTATTCATTCATTTGTTTGATTCGTTGGGGCATTCAGTTAAGGGGCACATTTCATGCTTGTCAAATGTTAAGGCTTTGAAATATACTAAATTTGCATAAAAGCATCACACATGCACAGATATAGCTTCCAAGTTAATGAATGCCTTTTCACGTTCATAGATTTGTACTATTGCAGATAGCCCGAAATTTGACAACAAATGAACAAGCAAATTTGAAGCGTTATGAGTATCTTCGCGGTGCTGATGGACGGTTCAGAAACCCATATAACCATGGTTGTTGGAAGAACTGTGTCGACTTCATTTTTGTAGGCCACACAAATGACGACGACATTGCTTGGCGTCCATTACAGCAGATTGCTGCTCCTTAGTGGAGCATACATTGTTATATTATTTCCATAGTTTTAATGGTTAGATATGTAGATAGAGTCCATTTGCAGATAAATTGCTCATTGGATTATACGTGTACATTTGATTACAAAGCACAAAAAAGGATAAACCATGTTTCTGTTTTCGCCTTGAGAAAATGTGAATCGTGGTTTCATGTGTCATTTTTTGTTATTGTATATGAATGACGTAACGGTTTTACACTGAATTCACCGGTGTGCCGGTATTGCAACTATTTTTGAATGAAATCATGGAGCCATTGATTAAATTGACGGCAGGTTATTAGCGAAATTTAACCCCATGTTATTAACACTGATAATTGTCTTGGATTGAAGTGCAAAGACAAAATAAACACAAGAAAGGTTAAGATAGTCTTGCAACCAAAAATTTAAAGCTATGATAAAGCACACACATGGACTGGTTTCTATGGGGCACTAATTCTCCAGTACTAGAGAATTGACATCAAGTGCTTCTGAAACATAGATGATAAATGACAAATGATTTTGGTGCTGGACCTTTACCTGAGATATTTCTCTTAAAAGGAGTAAAGAGGATCCTTCATGGCAATTCCAGAGAGAGGAAACATCAGCTCTTCTGGATCCCACTAGGCCATGTCTGATTTTTAACAGGGTTTAGAATGGCTTCAACCTCTGCCAGGGCTTCTTGATCAATCCCAGAGGATTCAAGTTCTCTTGCAGCAGTGACATTTTGTTCCACCTGATTAGTTTGATTAAATTCCAGTTAGAATAGGTTATTTGTACTGGCAAGTTCCTATTCTGCATTGACATGATAAATTGCATTCTAAGCTCATTTACCATGTAAAATGAGCACACACAAATGTTGAGTTGCAGAGCTTTTGGTTAATGGTTTTCTTGGTCATCATTAAAGTAAAAAATTTACTGATAACGTTTCATAGAAAATTCCCTGAACTCAGTATAAAAATTTGAACACGTTCATCTAAGTGTGCAGGTCATCATATCATATTTGCATATTTTACAGAGGATGCAAATGGAATAGAGGCAGCCATTTTCTTGAACAAGCCTTAAAAGAGCCTGACAGCAAGTTTCATGCATTATACTGACGGTAAATATGAATTCATGATACAGGTATATACAATTAAATATGAT
>JASCZI010151108.1:73194-85777 GCA_036250425.1 Stylosanthes scabra | reverse complement strand
CATATATATATATATATATATATATATATATATATATATATATATATAAACTGCAACTGCTATGTATCTCTGGCATAGTATATCAGCAACCTTGAAACTGCCACATCTATTGATGAGTAAGCTTTTCACAAAACTCACATAATTCTTTAACATCTTTATCTATATCTATGCATACATAAAGGGATTCTCGAATCCAACTTTTATATTTTAAAATTTTCACTCTTTTTGACCTCTCATAACAGATTCTTTCACACTGGTAATTTGAAAAAAATGACCTAAATTTTGATTTCTGATGCTGAACTTTTACTTTTTTTTACCTCACATACTATGTCTCTTTTTTATTTAAAAAAGATTAAACATACAAATTTGCAAGCACCACTAGTAGTATATAAGCTACAAGTTCCTAAGAATTCAATTGCTTTAAATGCTAGTGTATGGGAGAGTTGTGTTTTTGGTATGAGGGGCTTTCCTTCTTCAAGGGCCATTTAATTATTTAACAGATGTTACTAACTTACTATCATCTACTGAAAATTTAAGTTCCAAACCTCAACAACTCTAGTTGAATCTTCTCTTCCAGGATAGTTTCTTGAGAGCTCTTTTGATTGGAGGAGTTGCTTTCTTATGGATATTTCTTCCCTCAGAGGGCTAACTGATCTGGTAAGATATAAAGCTCCTGTGCTGTAAATCATCATTGGTTGATAAAGCGTGTTATGTAGACCCTGAAATGTTTCTGTATGTAGTGTCTATAATGAACATAATTTCTTCTGAATTTGCAGGAAATAATGGAAGATCCTACCTTTCTTCATCAGTGGCATTTGAGCTCTGTTGATGAGCCTACATTCCTCCCAATTGCTGCTGCTTTTGGAGAGACTTTACAGCATCATTCATTCTCTTATCCTAATTTCAATCCCAAAACTTCCATGGAAACTTCACTTTCTAACATGGAAAGACCTACAAAACATCTCAAGAACAATAGCTGGTGTCCCACTAAAACTCCATCTGAGGCACAATTTGCTTCTTGCTCAACTCTTCTTTCATTTGTGGATCCAAATTATATAAACCAGTTGGAAATGGTGAAGTCTAAGGACGAGATGGCTTGTCCTAAAATGAATGTTGCAACTTCTAAAGACATGACCTCTCAAGGAACCTTAGGAAATCAAAACTATGTGTTTGAGGCTAGTCAGGAGACTAAGCATGTAGGGCCACGTTCTAGAATTTCTCAACCCCAAGACCACATAATAGCCGAAAGGAAGCGGCGAGAGAAGCTCAGCCAGCGGTTCATTGCTCTATCTGCCCTTGTTCCTGGACTACAGAAGGTATACAACATCTGGTTAATGTGATATTTGGCTTGTTATAATTCTTAGTTGATTGTTTGCTGTTTCTGTCTGTCATGACTGTGAACTTATATTGGAGCATTTGGAACTTATATTGATTTTTTCTTGACACATGTATAAATTCATTGATCTGTTTTTGAACATGCAACTAACAGACAGACAAAGCTTCTGTTCTTGGAGATGCTATCAAATACTTGAAGCAATTGCAAGAGAAAGTGAAGGCTCTTGAGGAGGAACAGAACATGAGAAAAGCAGTGGAATCTGTAGTATTTGTGAAAAAATATCAATTATCCGATAATGCAGAAGATAATTCTTTAGAATCTGAGGGTCTCTTTCATGAGGCACTACCTGAAATTGAAGCAAGATTCTGTGATAAAAATGTTCTCATAAGAATCCACTGTGAAAAGAACAGAGGAGTTGTAGAAAAGACAATCAATCAAATTGAGAAACTCCCTCTAAAAGTTACCAATAGCAGTGCCATGACATTTGGGAGTTGTGCCTTAGACATAACTATTATTGCTCAGGTAATTCGAGTACCAATTCTATGGAATGAAAGCTACAAGCAATTAACAACTTTTAACATAATATCCATGCATGCATAATCATATTCTTTTAGTAGCAAACATAATTTTTCTTTCAATGATGAAAACTGTTTCTACAATTTGCAGATGGAAAAGGGATTTAGCATGACAGTGAAGGAGCTTGTGAGAAACCTGCGCTCAGCTTTTGCATCTATCATTTGAAAGAAGTTCCATTAGTCTAAATTAAGCAGAACCTGCCATCCCTCAAAAGTATAAGAATAAAGAATAGATCAATTCACTGTCTAGTGTCAACTATATATAAATACATACACATAGCAGTTTATGTTACTTCATTTATGTCAATGCTTGCAACTTGCAAAGCCTGTAATGTCTTCCACCTTAACCAAACCATTATTTACCTCAAGCATGCTACATTGCTACCAGTGGTTCATTTTGCATGAGGGGCTCTTCTGTCAACATATACTTTTTGCATGATCAACTTGTTGATCATGTTACTCCCACGATTCCACCCCCATCATGTTTCTACAGTGGCTTGTACAGCTTGTTAGGCATTTTTTGGCATCAGGTTGAAAAATTCAACCCCATCTGTTTCCACTTTCCAGCACAGTTCTTAAACTACTTCAAGTAATTCTTTAGAAAAAGGATCATTGGTTCTTTTTTGGGTGGTCTCGACAAACAGGGCCTTCGGTTGTACTCTTGTAAGTTTTATTTCTGTTTAAAACAAAATATGTTCTGTACCAAAAATGTTTGGTTCACTCACATCAATGAATAACTGCTGTACTTTGGATTATTTAATTTGCATGTTGTCGTGCAAGGCATTAGCATATATCATGCATACAAAAGAAAAATGCTTGAAAATGTTAAATGAGAAGGATTTTAATATTATCATATGTTTTTGTTAATGTTGGCTAAGTGAATCATTGTCCACATTCTTTATAATCTTAGTCCAAACAAAAGATTATATTAAAGATCTTGTTATGATGTCGTTCTCTGGCAGCCCCTCAATGTACTAGGATTTTTCAATGTTTGATTTTGAATGTCACTTAATATTTTCCATTTAACTCTATTATTATAGGATCATAATTTTTTAAGCAAATATGTTGGAGAAAAGTGAAAGATAAAAGACAAAAAAAAAAAAAAGTGGTATATGGAAATACTGAAATAGTACAAAAGGCCAATCTTGTATATTGTCTTTCAGATCATTATGTTTCCATTGATGTCAAATCCTTTAAGATCAACATTTAAGGAATGGATGACACTAAAAATTTGGAGTAGTATATTGATAAGAATTTAGTATGAACAAGGGGAAATAGTACACAGGATCCTTATATAGAGGAAGACAAAAACAGATTTTCCTGGTCTCACTTATTTTCTGATGAAGTCTACCCCCTTCTGAATGCTTCCTGCTAACTCTTGCTTTGCTTTCTCCAATCCAATCCTGTTAAGTATTATAAATATCAGAACTTCACTTTTGTGTTACATACTGGTACCAATTCCAACAAAGATATTAGCTAATTACTAATAGTTTATTAAGTTTCTATCATACCTTTCATACTCATTCAGGGGACCAAGTTGAAATACCTCTTCTGCTCCACTGCGACCAAGACGTACCTTGGTTGCGAAGAATGGAAGTTCTGTCACCTGTTTAAAACATAAACTAATGATAAATGAGAAGAAACAAAGTACATCATTATATTGTCCAATGAAATAAGGATTTACATGGTACCTGGGACTCCACAAAAGAACATTCCACCACTCCGGCTTCTCCTTTCAAGCCACGGAGGCATGCGTCAGCAAACTTGGCAGCTGCATATGCCTACTCAATCAAGAGTGGATTTTTCAAGTTAGGCTTGCCACTTGGAGTATAGACTCAGTTGATACTAATTAACAATATTTGTAAAATAGAAATATAAATAATAAATATTAGCTGCTAACCATTGATAGTGTTGCAGAACCAGCTCCAGCTTTTGCCTGTAACATGAATAATTGTGATTACATTATGATGGATCAATGATAAACCAGATACATACAGGGGACAGGATATAACTTTTGAGATTTTGTAAATTCCAACTGTCATTGGTATGAAAATAATGTTAGTTAACTCTTGGTATTAGCAGTATCAGATTATATTTTGCTTTTAAAAGAAGTTATTACATAGAATAGAAGTGCAAGTAACAGATAGTTGTTGTATCAGATTATACAGCCAAGAATATAGCACAGAGATGATATGAGGCATTAAGCAGAAATAAATTCGAAGGAAGCATGAAAGGGAGAGTAAAATTTCTCCTTTTGCTTCCTATCCCTTCTAAGTCGGTCACATCTTTAAGCAATTGACTTTTGGCATTACCTCAACAACTTCTGTTCCACCATTTTGGATGCGATTTGTCAGGTATTCAACTTCTTCTGCGTTGAAGCTACTAGGAGGCTTAACCTGCAAAGATAATACACAGTTTTGAAAGAAAAAGAAAAAGAATAAGCATGTGTTCTAGTCTTCTAGATATAGCATTTATTTATTTTAATAAGTTTTAAGGGAGGACTCTCTACACCTGCGACAAGAGAGGCAGTATCGTGACTCCTGAATGACCTCCCACCACTGGAACATCAACCTCTCTTGGATCCACTCCAAGTACCTCTGCCTGCATGGAAAAACAGATTGACTTACATTAGTCTTTACTCATTCAATTTCAAGCAGTAAAGTATATAAATCTCGCAATGTGAAATATCAAATATGTCCTGTTTCAACACATTGTATTACTAAAAATACTTTCGTAAAAAATATTTATCATAAGATTTAACCTACAGAAGGTGTCCACCACCCTCTACTTATAGAATACAGAAAGAACAGGAAAGCAGTGCTTACCACAAAAGTATTTGCCCTCACAACATCCAAGGTGGTAACACCTAGCAGCCGCTTTGGATCATAGGTACCAGCTTTTTTGAAAACCTCAGCAGCAATTGGAACAGTGGAGTTGACTGGATTGCTAATCAAGTTGACAATTGCATTGGGGCAGCACTTGGCAATTCCTTCACAAAGGGTCCTCACAATTCCAGCATTTATCTTAAACAAATCATCCCTTGTCATCCCAGGTTTCCTTGGGACACCAGCAGGTATAATTACCAAGTCCATCCCAGTGAGTGCACTCTCGAGTTGCGCCTGCCCCAGAAAGCCGCGAACCTAACAATCCCAAAAAATTTGAACATAGCAACACATAGCAGCTAAAGATTACTAAGTTCCAGCATCAATTTGGCCATAAAATCAATTCATATAATCTTCACTTAAATAAAAACCCCATTTAACACAAAGAGAACAATCAATTCTGCTATAATCCATGAAGAAGACAGAAAAAGAAGATTACCACAGCACCAGTGTCCATATGACTAACATCAGCAGTGACACCAGGGGTGTTGACAACATCATAGAGATGAAGAACTGAGACCAAAGGATTAATCTTCATCAGCAAAGATAGGGATTGTCCAATTCCACCAGCAGCCCCCAAGATGGCAACCTTGAATCCCGGTGCCCCTCCTTTTGCCCTGCACTCAGCCCTCTCAACAACAACATCACCACCATCCTGTCATCACAGAATTGAACACATCACATCATCAAGCACTAATTGATTCATTGAATACTGATAATTAAAGCTTCTTATAGCCATATAATCTTATATTAGCCTATGAAGTACCCTTTGCAACAAAAGATATGAAATTTGAAGTAGCAAGAGTGTGAGGAATAAACCTTGAAATTGGGTGGCTGAAGATGAGAGGTAATTCTTGCAATACGATGATTAGCCGCTGCACGTGCTTCCATGTTGTATGAAATTGTCTGAGAAACAAGGAGTGAGAAGCAGTTAGCACTGTCTGCAGTTGTTGTTGTTGTTATATATTTATGGAGTGAGTAAAAAACTAGAGATGAAGTGAAGGTAATAAAATAAAATAATGTATAGATGAATGGATAAAATACATAAAACTGAGAAATAATGGGAACCAAGAAGTTGACACATACGTCCAATGTTTTTTCTTCAAAAAATAAAATGGGAAGCACCAAAATATGGGATTTGTGTGGAACCGAATAGTTGGGAAGGCTTATCCTAGTTTTTGATAATGTTGAGCTAAAGTGAATGTGGATCTCAGGATTTTAGCTCAAGTTCCATCAGCCTCTATCATGGATCAAAATGGCTTTTAGTGAACAAGAGAAGAAGCAAATTGTGTTGCAACTATATTTGCCTTGTGCCTTTAATTTCTACTTTTATTTTTCGTGGGAACTTCTTTTCGGATATTCGCTAACAAAGAATTTTCAACGGAACCTTTTTTAGTGTTTTTTTAAACGATTGCCCACCCAGTGTTCGACCGACCAGCTAAACAACCCTGCCGATTCAAGGGATCTTTTTTTGTCTGAGTAACGAGGACCAAAAACCCCATCCATTACTCAGAAAGCCCATCTATTATTATGTTTTTGGTGGGTCCGTCATCCTAACAAGAACATGTGGCCTCTTGTACAACAAAACAAAATGTTGGTTGCATAGTCTCCTTATTAAGTTGGGCTAACCAAAGCACAGAAAAAAGCTGGGCTAACCATGACAAAAAAAAAAAAAGAAAAAGTTGGCCTAACGTAACTTGTCATAATTATGCATATTTAACACGAACTTAGGTCGGTTCGGATTAGTTCACTAATTCGCTTAATCAAGTATCAGGGTTGGTGTAATGGTATTACAATGATCAGGCTCATGAGTTGTCTTCTTATCTCCTGAAGTGTTTCTTTACTGAATTTGTTGAGAAACTCGTTTTAAAACGGCCTTATCATTTTTTCTTTCAAAAGCCAGTTCAAAATGTATTTTATTAATGTAGAGAGTTTTCACGAGATTGCCATAGTTAACAAGATTTTGTCAATATTTTATATAACAGAAAATGTGAATTTATATGTGGTGTGGATATGAACCACTTGTTTAATAGGCAATCTCACAAGTTTGTTGTATATATCTTTTTGAATTTATGACACCCACCTAGATTTATTAATACCAACACAGTTCACCACATGCAAGTTGGCTAGGTTTTTCCTTCTTTGTTAAAAAAAGATTTAAAAAAAAAAAAAAAAGTTTAATTAATGTATCCTCCTCTATACTTATAACCCTAATTGAATTATACGGGAATTTTGAAAGTTCATGTACCAGTCCATTTGCATAATCGGAATTGTAACTATAAGTTGGACATCAAAATGACTTCGTTATTCCACTCGTTTAAAATAGAGTAAATAGTTAAAAATGTTAAAAGTCCATTTTCTTTTCTCGCGTATTATTCTTTTTTCATTTGCTCTTTGAAATAGGACCAACTGACCTTGTTACAAAATCTGCAATTATATAATTAAATTAACTTAGAATAGAAGATCATAATCTATTATCTCATAACCACATCTCCTAACACAGGTGGTAAGTGGCTTGGATTACTTAAGTGTTTAGTCATGAATTCAAACCTTGTGAGCGGCATGTATACAGAAGGAGATCGATAAAAAAAATCAATTATCTCATTAATTAAATTTCGACACTAATAAAAAGACGAGAAATTAAATACTTAAAGAATATTGTAATTATATTATACTTTTTTTAGATTTTTTATGCTATTTTTTTTTTTGGTAAAACTCATACTTTTATAAAGCATGACGTTGTATTTCAATTATATTCATTTTATATATCTACGTTGATGAATAACATTATAAACATTATTTTACGTTGATGAATAAATAATTAAAAATAGTTAAAAATAAAAACTAAATTATTGAAATATAAAATTTAACTATAATTTCTAAAAACTTAGAGAGAGTAAACTGTAATTAATACTGTGAGTTGTATTATTATTATTAATTTTAAATTTTAAAAATATTAAAAACAAGAACTAAATTTATAAAATATAATTTTAACATGGGTAATGCTATTTGAACAAGTGATTTTAGTCAACCAAGTACAACCAAATACTATTAAATGTAATAAAAAAAAATAAATATTCACATGATGGGAAGATGAATACTAAATGAAACAATAAGAGAAAAAAAATACATAAAATTTGAATGAAGTGACGTATGCGAAAGAAAGAGTTTGAGAAAGTATTATAATTAATGTAAATTTTATTATTATTATTAATTTTAAATTAATTAAATACACTTCACATAGCAAAATCTAAGTGGTCAAAGTAAAAAATTAAAGTTGCTCTTTGGAGCAATTAATAATTTCTCTAAATAGTCTATAGGTCAGTTGGTTTTCAATAACATTTTGTACCGTATGCCTACAATATGCAAATGCCTCAAAGCTTGAACGTAAAAGTTGACGAAGACGAATATATAAATATAAATATAAATATATATGATTCAATTTAAGTGGATAGATGCATGCCTATAATTCTATAAACCAGAGCATGTTAGATATGCATTTGAAATCTCATAAAATATGATCACAAATTCACATAGGTGTCAAACTCGTGAATTGCGAGGACTAATATAATTTTTATTTTCCCTCGTTAAACACGAGCTCTTGTTTAAAAGAAATGAAAAATAATATTTAATATTCCAATTCAAAAACTCATTATTTATTATTTATTATCATAATATTATATGGGAGGAATCCAGAAAATACATCGTTCTGAATTAATATTTATCTTTAGTTAAAAATTGATATATTATTGAATCAAATATTGGTACATTCCATAAGAGTACGCAGTGGGCAAAAGTTCGTGCAAATCTAACTTTAGTTTTCTTGTATGTTTCATACATTAAAAGAAATAATTACTAATAACAAAACTACTTATGTATCAGTTATAATCAGTTATCACGTACACATTGAATAGAATTGCTTGCCATAATCAAGATTCTTTTATGTATCCAAGTTAACTTTAATTAATTATTATGTTATTCCATCATATAGGCAAACAAATAGTAGAAGGACAAACGTAATAAATCCATTTTCTTGATTGTCAAGGAAAATTTTGATATCGAAATTAAGATAGAAGCAAACAAATAAATGAAAATTAATGAATTATACTTACCAGTTAAGTATTGAAAACTACAACCAACTGCCCCCTATAAAACCAAATCAATAAAGCATGGTTGGTTTATTTATTTTATAGTAACACGTCAATTCTCACGCATAAACAGCTAGCAACGCATTCATAACAGGAACACTTTCAACAATTCATAAGACTTTCCTAGCTTTCTCATTTGTTACCTGAGAATCCATATTCTGCTTTGGAAATCAGAGATAATATGGAATATCATTATATTGTGGGAGTGGGAGCAATTTTGGTTAGCACTTTGGTGTTCTTGTTTGTTGTCTACAGTTTTTCTGAAAAGAGGAAGGTCACAGTTTCAAGCTCAATACATGTCAAGGTTAAAGAAAGGTCTGCTGCATCACAAGATGGAGGAGCACACATTCCAGAGGCTGCAGGAAGCAGGGATGATGTCATCATTGTCGGCGCCGGAGTTGCCGGTGCAGCTCTTGCTTACACACTTGGAAAGGTATGTAGCTTTTTCTTTACAGCCAAGTTTGTTTGTATCAGAGATATGTTCATATCTTATTGAGAAAGTGCTTCACAGGATGGACGGCAAGTGCATGTGATTGAAAGGGACTTGAATGAACCTGACAGAATTGTTGGTGAATTGCTACAGCCTGGTGGCTATCTCAAGTTACTTGAATTGGGTCTTCAGGGTAAGATTTAAGAAAGGAAGAAAATCTAAGCTCCCCAGCCTCTGATGATCAAAATCCATGTCTCTGATTCTTGAATTCTTGCAGATTGTGTAGACAAAATTGATGCTCAGCAAGTATTTGGCTATGCTCTTTATAAGGATGGAAAGAACACCAAGCTGTCTTATCCCTTGGAGAGTTTTGACTCTGATGTTTCTGGTAGAAGCTTTCACAATGGCCGCTTCATTCAGAGAATGAGAGAAAAGGCTTCATCTCTTCCAAAGTAAACATCATTCACCATCTTTTCATTTTGATATATGAATTGAAGTGAATGTTGTCTCTAAAATTCAATCCAATTTTGTGCAGTGTGAAGTTGGAGCAAGGAACTGTCACATCTCTACTTGAAGAAAATGGAACCATCAAAGGGGTGCACTACAAAACCAAGAGTGGACAAGAGTTCACAGCAAAGGCTCCCCTAACCATAGTATGTGATGGATGCTTCTCCAATTTGAGGCGCTCTCTTTGCAATCCCAAGGTAATGAAAGATACTGGATTCATTTTCAACTCCATTAGAGTAATTCAGCATTGTTCATTTATTCATTAACAGATGCAAATGTTTCTGCAGGTTGAAGTACCTTCTCATTTTGTTGGCCTGGTCCTGGAGAATTGTAACCTTCCATATGCAAATCATGGACATGTTATCTTGGGCGATCCTTCACCAATTCTGTTCTATCCCATCAGCAGCACAGAGATTCGTTGTTTGGTTGATGTGCCTGGCCAAAAATTACCTTCAGTTGGTAATGGTGAGATGGCTCATTATTTGAAAACTGTGGTAGCTCCTCAGGTACTCATACAGATTCTATGTCTATATTCTTTGATTTTCTCTCCTAATTTAGCTCTGTATAAACAATTTAGGAAACTTTGATGTTTCAGGTTCCTCCAGAGCTGTATAATTCTTTTATAGCAGCAGTTGATAAGGATAACATAAGAACAATGCCAAATAGAAGCATGCCTGCTTCGCCTTACCCTACTCCTGGCGCGCTTCTGATGGGAGATGCCTTCAACATGCGCCACCCTTTAACCGGAGGAGGAATGACGGTGGCCTTGTCCGACATTGTTGTGCTAAGGGATCTACTTAAGCCTCTGAGAGACCTCCATGATGCTCCTGCTCTCTGCAACTATCTTGAATCTTTCTACACCTTGCGCAAGGTAAGCAATCAAAAGGCCTATTTATTTGTGTATAGTGTATAGGTACTATATGATATCTCTATGGTGCAAATGATGATTGTAATTGCAGCCAGTGGCATCTACAATAAACACTCTAGCTGGTGCATTGTACAAGGTGTTTTGTGCATCACCTGATCCTGCTAGGAAAGAAATGCGGCAGGCATGTTTTGATTATCTCAGCCTTGGAGGTGTATTCTCAAATGGACCAATAGCTCTACTATCCGGCCTAAATCCGCGGCCGCTCAGCTTGGTTGCGCATTTCTTTGCGGTTGCTATATATGGCGTCGGCCGCCTGCTCATACCATTTCCTTCTCCCAAACGGATTTGGATTGGAGCTAGATTGATTTCTGTAAGTATCTGTTTTGAACAAAAGCATACATAATAAAGTTCCATGAGTTTGAATATTGTTTGTTTCTTTGTTTTTCCTTACTTACAGGGTGCATCAAGCATCATTTTCCCCATTATCAAGGCTGAAGGAGTAAGACAAATGTTCTTCCCTGCAACTGTGCCTGCATATTACAGAACCCCTCCCATTCATTCCCATCATTGAATACACACACACGTATCTGGGTTCTGGGAAGGACAGACATAGAAATAGATGAAAATCAGTTCCCACATTCTTTGTTCCAAAATCAGCCAATAATAGAAAAAGAAAAAAAAGGCAGTGTAAATTGCAACCTATATTGTACTAGATAATATTAGACAAAGTTTTTGGAACTGTAGAACTTTCCAAAAGAGGCCAAAACCAATCTTACAAGCATCAGACTTATTAAACTGATAGTAATTCCACGGTTTTTGGCTGATAGTATGTTATTGAGAATTAAACGGATGTCTTTGTAGGTACACATCTATAATGTTTCAGTGGTAACTTGGAACTTGTAATGTTTCAGATGAAACATAAAATAATAAAATATATGAAAGTGTATATTTTCTTAGTAGTGTGACAATTGAAGCAATCATATCATGTCTTTTGCTCATGTTTTCTAAATTTCTTGTAGCAGAGGGCAAACCGGCCAAGGCAACTGACCTGATGCTGGATTTTAAATTGTTGATACGTTTTAGCTAACACCATATAAGCTAGGAGATTAGTTATTCATTCAATATTTAGACTGATAACTCTCTAATAAGAGTTATTTTGACTATCTTTTATCATAAATAATGATTTCATATTAGTTAAAATAAGTAAAAATGTATAAATTTACTTAGTACTTTTAGTAAATGTAATAAAATAAATAAATGATGATACTTGTTTCATTTTCAGCTTTTAATTGAAAAAAAATCAATCAAGCAACTCTACACATGCAAAATTTCAAAATGACAACTCAATAATTGCAACTTGATGAACTAAAATATCAAGAACAAGCAGAAATTCATCAAAGGCACATGATCTTGCAACATTTTCAGCTACTAATGCCATAAAAGTCATTCAATCAAGTTGCCAAAGAAGAAATTTTATGCCAATATGCAGAAAATCAAAGATTTCCAGCTGCCACAAATCTCATTTTGTCAAATGCATGCATGTTAGGTGTAGAAAATGATCCATTTCTTGCTCTATAAAAAGGGAAGCTCAATTAGAGCCTTAATCATCAATTTTTCAGAAGTTTAGAATTAGTTTTTCATACACTAAAAACAGAAATACATTTAGAGAAGGTTAATTAGAGAAGATTAAAGCTTGGAGACAACAATCCAGCACAATTCTTCAATAATATACACATTTCTCTCATCCTTTAATTATATTTTCTGTTTTATTTGTGTTATTATGAGCTAAGTATCTAAACTAGGACAATGATGTAGCCTATTATGTGAACTGAATAAA
>JASCZI010151108.1:60505-72123 GCA_036250425.1 Stylosanthes scabra | reverse complement strand
TGAAAAAGCAACAGCAATTTGCAATTCAATACTAAAAAGTATTGAAGATGACTTGTACTCCATGAAGAATTTCTGCAAGTGCCAAATACAACCCACTCCTCCAACTTCATTAGGAATTCCATCATTTTGTTCAACTTTCCAGCTCATTGGATAGCTTGCTTTATCTACAAAGATAATGCAAAAAATTCAGAAGTATGGACATTATGCTGGGATCATCTTATCTGAAAAGAGGATATAAGCAA
Organism: Stylosanthes scabra; assembly: GCA_036250425.1. Classification (NCBI taxonomy): domain Eukaryota; kingdom Viridiplantae; phylum Streptophyta; class Magnoliopsida; order Fabales; family Fabaceae; genus Stylosanthes; species Stylosanthes scabra. The sequence continues at coordinate 71,881 of JASCZI010151108.1, read as the reverse complement.
AGATGATGAACAACAAAAGGGGATCACATTTTCAGAGAACACATATACATTATACACACTTGGAATATACACACATAGGAGGAACCTCAAGAACAATGATTGGGGCAATAGGAGACGTTGATGCAAATAACTATTGTGTAAACTAAAGCTCCAATCATGTACTGTTTACTTTCAATCTCTAATTTAATTTTCATGGTCTTGTTTTATTTCATTATGAACTAAATTGTTTGGCTAGGACTACGATGTAACCTATTATATGAATTAGCATGTTATGGATTAATGTTATTCAATATTCTATGTTATGAATCATAAGTATTTATAATTGGTCTTAATGCTTTTGAATGATTGACCAACATTTAAATGATCTTTTGGTTTACAATGACTTGAGAAAGAAATTGTAAATAAAGATAGTTATTATAAATACCAAAAATTGAGCGAAAACTAGAGATAGACAAACGCGATTTTTGTGATTAGATTCAAAGAATGAATTCCTTTTCTTATGTAATTTGTATCTAAGAGATTAGTACAAATACATAATTAAAGAGTGTTTCTTGATTTTGAGAAAAACTTGAAACTAGCTAAGAGGAATGGTCATTATGAGTTCTAACTATGAATTTTGAGTAACTAAATCCTAAAATATTCAATTCCATAATATGGTGAAATCAAATGTCTTAGCACTTGTGTTTTATTGAGTACAAATTTTGTTTGTTAAGTTCTGTTTTTATTATTGTTATAATTTCATTATTCACAAACACAATCACATTTGATTCTCCAAATAATAGTTGAAAATGCAATCTCAGTAGTTAAAAATTCCTAGTGGGAACGATACTCTACTTATCACTTTTATTACTTGAAACGGCTAGTATACTTGCTATTTAGTGTTATACTCAAAAGCACGTTAATTTGGGAGAGAGACTGAGCCTGAGAGACTAAGATTGGGGGACTGAGACTAAGACTGAGAGAGTAAGACCAAAATAGATTTGTATATTGTATTGGGTTTAAAATTAATTAGAGATAGAGACTGAGAGATAGAGATTAAACTAAGTTGATGGAGTAAAAATAAAGGTTAGTATTGAAAACTGTAATGTTGATGGAGGATATTTGAGTAAAAGATATTATTAAAGTTTCAGTCTCAGTCCCTAATCTCCCAGTCCCTCCAATTTGGAGGTACTGAAAATACTGAAGTTCTAGAGATTGAGACTAAAATTTTAATTCCAATCTATGTAAACCAAACACAATACTCAATCTCAGTCTCCCAGTCTCAATCTCAATATCCAGAACCAAACGCAGCCTTAGAAAACCTTGAAAACTTCATTCTTGTTGAGTTCTTGTTACATACATAAGAAAAATAATTTTTATAATGAAAAATAATTTTATCAATTTGTTATAACATTTAAAATAAAGTATGATTTATATCTCTAACATTTGGAAAAAATTTTAAAAATACTTTAATAAAAAATATTAGAAATAAAATCGAATCAAATTAAACGTTAAAAATATTTTAAAAATTTTCACAAACGTTAAAGGACATAAATTATATTTTATCCTAACATTTATTTCTCCACATTGTATGTAGAAGTCGTTGGAGGCGATATGTCAGAAATACCCCTGCTTTTTTTTAAATAGGAAATGACGCAAAAGACCTCAAAGTGACATAATGAACCCTAACCTTTGTTCACAATACCAAATCTGTTGTGTTCAGTTTAGTTCAGTTCAGAGTTGAGAGTTCAACACCACTTCCCATCATCTTCTCTCTTTGTCTCTCTCTGTTCACTCACAGGACTGATACGCCAATCGATCTTTCAGGTAACCAAGCTGCTCTCTTTTTCATTCCCTTGTCGTTTTCACAAACACGGCCTTCATATCTTGATTGTCTTTCAGCTCCTTCTAATCTTCCTATTTAGACTTTTAACCCTTTATATGAATTGGGTTCAAGACAAAATCGATTTTTCCCCCTTCCCTCTTTCCTCACAATGGTTCTGTTAGCCTTTACTTTTTCTTGGATTCTCTCCCTATCTGTGCCTTGAGCTGTTTCATGTTGTAAACTTGTGCGATACTACATTTTATTGATTTTGTTTTGCTTATAAACTGCTGCAACAAAGCATTTTCTACTCGGTTAAACTTCAGAATTGTTTCTATTTGTAGGTTCCGGACACACTGATAGTAATTTCAGTAACAGTTAAGGGTTGGGATTGGGATACTAATAGTCTCAGACTATTGAATTTGATATTGATTTAGATTATCGTCCTTGTCATAAATATTCATTGTTGAATTCCATTTGTAACAGCGAAGAAGCACTTTTACACATATAGCAGAGACAATGGTGCTGTTATTAGCTCATTGCAGGTTTGAGGGGTTGATCTTTACCTTATAGGAGTTTAGACCCAAAACCTTGACTTCATGGAAGACCACACTTTTGTTGTTGGTCAAGAATTCCCTGATGTGAAGGCATTCCGGAATGCAATTAAAGAAGCTGCTATTGCACAGCATTTTGAGCTTCGTATTATCAAAAGTGATCTGATTCGCTACTTTGCTAAGTGTGCCTCAGATGGCTGTCCATGGCGGATCCGTGCTGTCAAGCTCCCTAATGCCCCAACATTTACTATAAGAAGTCTCGAAGGGACCCATACATGTGGGAGAAATGCTAACAATGGCCACCACCAGGCTTCTGTTGATTGGATTGTGGGGTTTATAGAAGAAAGGTTGCGAGATAACATTAATTATAAGCCAAAAGATATCTTACACGATATCCAGAAACAATATGGGATAACAATACCATATAAGCAAGCTTGGCGTGCTAAGGAGCGGGGACTTGCGGCAATCTATGGCTCTTCCGAAGAAGGTTATTGCCTGCTCCCTTCATATTGTGAACAGATAAAGAAATCAAACCCTGGGAGTGTTGCAGAGGTGTTTACCACTGGGGCAGATAGCCGCTTTCAGAGGCTTTTTGTTTCCTTTCATGCATCAATCCATGGTTTCCTTAATGGGTGTTTGCCCATTATTGGGTTTGGTGGAATCCAGCTGAAGAGTAAATACCTTAGCACATTGCTTTCAGCAACTTCTTTTGATGCTGATGGTGGGTTGTTTCCACTTGCATTTGGTGTTGTCGATGTTGAAAATGATGACAGCTGGACATGGTTCCTGTCTGAGTTGCATAAGGCGCTTGAGTCGAGTAATGGAAGCATACCAAAGATTATATTTTTGTCAGATGGGCAAAAGGGTATTGTGGATACAGTGAGAAGGAAGTTTCCAAACTCTTCTCATGCATTCTGTATGTGTCACTTAAGCGAAAGAATTGGCAAAGAGTTCAAGAATTCTAGGCTTGTCCACCTTCTGTGGAAGTGTGCATATGCCACCACAACTGCTTCGTTCAAAGAAAATATGGCTGAGATAGAGGAGGTCTCTCCCGAAGCTGCTAAATGGTTACAGCAATTTCATCCCTCCCAATGGGCCCTTGTGTATGCTGAAGGGACTCGATATGGCCATCTATCCTCTAATATTGAGGAGTTCAACAAATGGATTCTTGAAACCAGGGAGTTGCCAATCATCCAGGTGATTGAGAGGATTCATACCAAGCTTAAGGCCGAGTTTGACGAGAGGCGTTCGATAAGCAGTTCGTGGTGCTCTGTACTTGCCCCATCAGCTGAGAGGCGAATCTCTGAAGCTATTAGCCAGGCATCTACATATCAAGTCCTTAGATCAGATGAAGTAGAGTTTGAAGTTCTTTCCGCTGATCGATCAGACATTGTAAATATTGGTAACCATAGCTGCTCCTGCCGTGATTGGCAGCTATATGGGATACCATGCTCCCATGCAGTTGCTGCTCTTATCTCGTGTCGAAAGGATGTCTATTTCTTTACCATGAAGTGCTTCACTGTTACAAGTTACAGGGAAACATATGCAAAGGAAATACACTTCCCAGGAAAGGTTGAATGGAGAAAAACAGAAGAATCTACCATGGATGACGATATCCTCATCGTAAGACCACCAAAATTCAGGAGACCACCAGGGCGCCCCGAAAAGAAACGAATTTGTGTGGAGGACCTTAACCGTGAGAAGCATACAGTCCGTTGTAGTCGGTGTAATCAAACTGGACATTACAAGACAACTTGCAAAGCAGTGATGATCAAGGGCATAGAACAGTTTTAGTTGTCTAATTTTTACTGCGTAGGTCATCTAAGAGCTAGTCAGCTAGCATATTAGCTTCTAGGAAGCCTTATGTTTAGGACCTGTTTCATATTCAGGTCGTGTAAGATAGATGTATCATTGTACTTAATCAACTGGTGTAACGAAACGAAGTTTTTTGTTTTTTGGGCATTGGCAGCTTTGTAGTTAAATTCTGGAGTATTTGAGGCTTGGCTGCTGGAAAGAGTATGAATAAAAAATGTACTGATTTTGCCACGGATTATCTGTGATGATGGAACGGCAAAATAGAGTAATAGACCACAAGATAAGGTGTCTCCAATTAATAATAACAGTCTTAACATCATAATCTAAATTTCCAAGGAAACCAATGGTATTATGAGTAAAAAGAAATAGCCTCTCCAGTGCTATATAGCAATATCAGCATTATTCTAAATTCATTTGTATAGCTCCTTGAATCTTCTGCATGCCTCCAAAATATTTTCCCTGTGACCAAAAGCACTAACCCTGACAAAACCTTCGCCGCCAGGTCCAAAACCACTTCCAGGAGTTGTAACAACATGAGTCTTCTCAAGAATCTCGGCGAATACATCCCATGAGTTTCTGCCTGGGAAATGAACCCACACATACGGGGCATCTTTCCCACCATATACTTTAAATCCAAGAGAATCAAATGTTTCAACTATTATGTTAGTGTTGTCTTTGTAGAATCCAATAACGTCTTGCATAGCCTGCATTAAAACCCAGCAAGTCAACCATGTAGCTTGTTCTAAATGATTAAGAAAGCTTGTAATGGTGCAAGAGTAATGATGAACCACAAGAAATTCTTGGACCCTTTATACAGGGTGTGGGAGGAGAAAGGGCAGGGCAAGAGACGGTAGCAGTGTGCTAGGGCTTTCTTTCATAGAAACATTAGTTAAACAACTAATAAACCGAAGAACTGACCTTAAGGCCTTCTGGTGAAAGGCAAGCCAGACCACCAGCCTGGGAAATATTTGATGCACCATTGAAGCAAGTACATACGATACGGTTGAAGTCCTTGGCAACAGGAAATCCATCAGAAAACAACAACTGCTTCGGAATCACAGTCCAACCCAGTCGAACTCCAGTGAACCCTGCATACTTGCTAAATGATGAAACCTCAAGGGCAACCTGAAATTGGCCATAACCACTCAGTCATACACACGAACATCCAACAGAAATCAACAGTATTCATCAAATGTAAAAAGCAGTTTCATAGTTGAATTACAATCTCAAGCAACTTTTAAGGAAATGTTATACTTTGATGTCGAACAATTTTCCTGATATAACCTCATTCAGTCAAAATATTAGTTAGATCCAAGCTACAACTTTTCAAGGAAGGGAACACCTATTACAATAACCAAATTCAAAAGGCATGGGACTTGTTTCCAAATAATTGGCACTATCTACATTTTATTATAAGCCATGAAGTCTAAGTATCATAATTGCAGTTAAGAATGAAGATAAGGACAAAATTTTAAACATCAAATCATAAATCACAGACTGACCTCTTTGGCTCCAGGAATTTCAAAGATCGAGCGTGGGTTGTCACCAGAGATATACATTGCATATGCTGAATCATGGATTATTATAGACCCATTGTCCTTAGCAAACTTAACAAGTTGGGTCAATTGCTCTCTTGTCGCTGCAGCACCCGTAGGGTTGTTTGGCGAGCAGAAAAAGATGATATCCGGTCGAGAAATAGAAGACAAATCAGGGAAAAAACCATTTTCTGGGTTACATCGCATGTATTCAATGTTTGCAAATTTCTCGACATCCTTCTGATAGAAGCCAGTCTGGCCCATAATTACACTCGAGTCTACATAGGCCTGCATATTAATTAAAAGTGGTATTATCTACAGAGAACATCAACAGCCGATGAAAGGTCAGTTAGTTGAACAGAAACCCAGGTTGATGCTTTCTAGTTCTGGCCAAAATATCAAAAGAATTATACGTTTTATAAATTAATGAATACTTAAACAACATAAAGAAGAAGATATTAAAAAGCACAAGATAAACATACCGGGTATGATGGGTCTTGCACAGCCATTTTAATGTTTGACCCAAAGACAATCTGCCAAGAAATGAAAGTACAAGAAATAAATTAGTCAGATTAAGGAAGAGCTTATTGATTGCTTTACAGAAAACTCCAGATGCTAATTAACATGACCCCTTCCCCATTCTCAAAGGAAGAATATTTAAAACCCAATCAGAGTAAGTGGTCCAGGCAAATGACATGGCATAAAATGCGATTTAAGTTGGGGAGATTATGTTTTAGATTTTGGGGGAAGGAAATAAAGCAAACCTGAAGGCGAGATATATCACACTTTGCTCCATCCGACACAAATATATCATCATCTTCAATGCCAAGATCACGGTAAAATGTTGAAGCAATTGCACTTCTTAATGCCTGCATATATTAGAGATGACCTCAATTTCCAAGCATCATAAACTTCATGTGATAAATAGTTAGCAACAAAGAAAAGACGTTCAGATTTGAAAAATTGAACTATATTTATCAATTGTGAGACTGTTTGCATTGTTTAATTGAATTCACCAAGGCTAGATATTAACATTAATTGAAAGTATGGTTCTCCCCACATAACAAGACAATGGTTATTTTATCTAAAAGCTTTTGAAGATAAAGTTTTAAATTGAAGAGAAGTAAAACAAATGAAAAGGAAATAAAAATGTCACATGCTGTCATGCTCTACTAATCTTGTCTTTCTCTGAATTAGAGCTTATGTTGCATAGTTCATTCTGAATTAAAATGAGGCCAAATATCCATCTTCAAAACCCGAGTGAAGAACTTAGAAAAGTTTTCGAACTTATTTTACACTAAATTTCAGTTGAGAAAAGGCATATAGAATACAACAGACAAACTTCCTGAGGATGTGGTTGGAGGCCCCTTCTAAAGGCAAAGATATCAAAATGTTTTTCCTAAAATTCTAAAAGGATCAACAAAGGGCACCTCTAATTTTTCAGTTAGCATTGCAATGAATTATTTCTACAATTGATAGTAAGACCAAAAAAATATAAATAAAAAATCTTAGAAAGGGGGAGAACTTTATGCCTGGTCTTGTGTTTGATATGTGATAGTGAGACAGAGTAAAGTAGGTTACAGAAGGATACAAAAATGGAAAATCGGCAAACTGAAAAAAGCTCTAGAAGATGTCAATGCAACATACCTTTTCACCTTGTTCAGCTCCATAACCACTATATCCTTCTATGGTTGATAATGCCTGTGATCTCTGATAAATGGAAAACGAGAAATGGTTATCGTTTTAGAAAGAAAGGGCGAGCAAAACATATATTAGTGCTCAAAGTGTACACGTGAAAAATATAGCAGCTTCATTCACATTAATATTTTACCTTTGACATTGCAGAAGTTATGGCATCAGGAATGGGTTCAGTAGTATCACCAATTCCTAGGCTTATTACTTTGGCATCAGGGTACTTAAGCAAGTGTGCATTCCTTCTTCTAGCAATCTTTTTTTCAAAAAATAAAGTGAAACAAAATAAAATAAAAATATTAGCACAAGAAAGAAAACAGAATAAGTGAAAAGAGAGGCAGAAAAGTAGTTGCAGGTCATATAAAAAAGCAACCTCGGAAGTTTGAAAGAAAAAGAAGGATATTCACTTTCACATTTATTACATAGTGTATATGAATAATGATTGAGTGAAATGACACAAAGTTCGCAACTTATTCTTTTAGGCCTTTCTAGACAAATCTCAGTAATGAAATGCTTTGCTAACGAATGTGACACCATTTTACAAGTTTTACCGCAATTCCTTTTTCAATACTTAACAATAATTAATCAGAATATGTTCCTTTAAAATCATTTGACAAGTTAATCAAAGGCATCCCTTGTTAAAATTACATGCATTGGTCTGAAAGAATATTAATTCTGTTCAAGTAGAAAGAAATTGACTTACCCAAAGTCAAACTAAAAAGGGAAAACTGGAAACAAAGAAATGCACTACTTAAAACCTCCCTGAGTTTATCCTTTACATGTTACATGTTCTTTATCCTGAAAGATATCCCATTCTTTCATCTCGAATTATAGGAAAAAATCAAGCTCAATAGATTTCCAGTCTCCATCAATATATGAAAATAATCTTTTCTGCACAAAGCTTCCCATGGGAAGAAATCGTGCATAATGAATTTCGATTTGAACTCAAGTACATAGGAACTAATGAACTACCACCACTTGAGGGTTAGCAGAAGATCAAGTAGCATTAAATACCTCAGGAAAGAGATAGCCAGCTTGAAGTTTAGCAATATTTCCATTGCGAGAAACCTTCGTCTTGTAGGCTTGAAAGAAGAAACCATAAATGTTATCTTGAATACTATATAAACGGAAAAACGTGCATGCTCATTTTCAAGAGCTACTATAACATTACAATCACCCTTCCACAACACAGCAATCAAATAATTTAGGCCTCTTCTTTTTAAACCCAACATAACGTCTGAATTTCATTTGAATATCAATAGTCCATATATATGCCTGAAATTACGAGCTAAAAAATCTTAGAAAAGGTTTATGTGTCCGATCCTTTAACAGTAACAGCAAAACTAACATTTCAAGACAGTTAAAAAGCTCGAAAATTGCTACCCAGAAGCTTAAGTGATGAACTTCTCACCCCCAAAAATTGCAAAAGGGAGCCATAACTAATGCATAGTGGGACAATAAGAAGAAAATCGTAATCTTGAAATCACCCAAAAAAGAAAGAGGCTTTTTTTGAAGGGTACCAGTATCAGCTTCTTGTGATGCCGCAATGCATTTGCAAACGCCCAAGCTCTTGACGGGCAATGCCACCTGACTCCTGCATCAGCCAAAACATAAAGAACAGCCCCCAAGAACAAAAAATCAAGACTTTAGAGGGCAAAAAGAGCAAAGATGCAATTTTGATTAAAATATTTACCTGGGATTGAAGGTGGAAGGGGCAAGGAAAGTTGAGGAAGAAGAAGAGAGTGGAGTGGAGAGGCTCTGTGTAATAGACATGTTTTTGGAGGGTGAGGATGGCAGTGAGTAGTGAAGTGAATATGCGTTGATCCAAAACTATGCGGCACTAACACTAACTCGCATTAGACATTAGTAGTTGTAAATAATGGTAAACGTGTAAACCCTATTATATTGTCTGCACCTCACTTTTTCCTTTCTGTTCTCAATAATATCAAGTTTCAGCCTTTCACGTTCGGGAAGGGATGAATGAATAATTCAATACTAATAAACGAAAACACGTGACAAAAATGTTATATATATACACTTAAACATTTTTTGGTAAATGCAAAATTAAATTTAAAATGATCATTTGTTTCATTTTACTTGTGTTTTTGTAAAATTTGTCACACCATAATTTTTTTTTAGGACGGAGGGGTGTTTACAAAAAGAATTCAATCTTTTTTAGGGTACACTTTCTTAATTAACAAAAGAAAATAAATTAAGGTTATTGAAATTATGTCATATTTGGCTATTTGCACTATGTTCTATTGTTCTGTTAAAAATTAAAAATCAAACGTGGTGTGCTGTTTGCCTGTTTGCCTGTTTCAGTGTTTTGGGCCACCAAACTATACGAGATTACAAGCATGGAGCACGTGATGCGGGAATATCATATATTTTTACTGGAAATGTTTAAAAAATAAAATGATTAATAAAGAAATTATTTAAAATACACAATTGAAAGCAGTATCAGTTTTTCAAACTATATTATATGTAAGAATCAGAATAAAGCCATTACCAAAATTTGGATACATGACAAACAGCATGGCGAGTACTATCAATATAAAGTTAATTTCTTTTAAGGCTTTGATATTCTGCACCCCGGAGGAGGTTAGCCTTAGTATAGTAATATTTATTATTATTATGTGATCATTCCCCTTTGGGAGAGCCTAGTGTGTGTGTCTAACTTCTAATGAAGTGCTTACCAATATATTTTTGTAAGAAAAGAGTCCAAAAAGAACCTGAAAGATCCAATTTCTAAGTTCTAACAGCTCTGATAAGAGAATAAGAAGTGTCGGACCCACCAAACCAAGCAAAAGAAAGGAAAAAGAGGAAGGTAAAAAACATCATCGCTAATTACTAATGTACCCATAACAATCAATTTCGATGAACCGACGACTATGGTTTGTATGGATATGTCCTAACACGTAAACATACAAGTCTTTCCTAACTGCGAATTCAAAAACAAAGGTTGATCAAATTTGATTCATGGCGTGTCTTAAAATGTTATAGCATGTGCAGTAAAACTTGCAGCATGACAGGCCCGAAAACGAAAGGGGAAACGGTGTTGTTTATTTGAATACGTAAGAAGTATGGACGCATGCATCCACGCACGCATAAGCATGATCATCTTTTCAGCTTAAGCACAAACGTCTCAGATAGTGAAATAGTTATCCATAATGATTACTTAATACATATCCAATCAGTATAAGTAGCTATCAATATAATTCAGAACAAATTGCTGGCACGCCCCATTTTTTTCTTGCAACACATGTACATATATTGATGACATTGATGTATATATCACGTAACAGAAAGGTTTGATGTGAAAGCATTGATAGCTTCTCGTTCCTACATTTGATAAAGCGATAATGATACATATCTTGTACTTCCATATTACATTACATATACACTCATATTGCTAACAGCAGCCTCTTCACTCTAAACCGCAGTATCTAACAACAAATTATACATGAACACTGATACTAAACTATAACTGATGATGAAAGCCATTGTCATGAGTCTTCAAAATGATGATCTGTCTCATCGAAGATCTCCTCCTACAAAACAAATATTAATCAGATTTTGATCCAGTAAATAAAGCTTGTTTTTAAACTAGAGATATCATGAGTTTACCTGTAATAGTTCTTCAATAACATCTTCCATCGTAATTATTCCAACAGCTTCTTCTTCTTCGGGGAGCTTTGGAAGTGGACTTCCATTATCTATCTCCAGAATATCCGAGTACATGTTTTTTGACCATTTTTTGCTCCGAGATCCCTTAATCGACTTGTTTGTATTTGGAAAGCTTTTCCACTTATGGAGTGGCATCTTGGGTTTCACCTTTTTCTCTTGTGAGGGTTTTTCACCATCAATATCCACCTTCACATCCTTCACTGACTCTATTTCACAGACACGAGATACGTGCCACTCAGTTATTAAACTAAACAAAATTCTGGCAAGGAAAAATAGTGACTACAAAGTTAGG
>JASCZI010151108.1:34711-60495 GCA_036250425.1 Stylosanthes scabra | reverse complement strand
TACCATTGGCAGAGTTTTGGGAAGATGGCTGATTTGTCTTGTCACACCGTCTTACAACAACAGCCATGTGACTATGACCCTTCTGGAACTCATTCAATATATCATATAGGGGCATACTTTCTGGAACCCTGTCAATGTAGGTAATTTCTAAATATCAATTTCCGGTTTAAGAATATGGAACCAATGTGCTTATCCCTATCAAACCTACAAGACATATATAAGCTACCTTGGAATCCTGCGTATGGTTACAGTCTTCACAGGTGCTTCATCTTCTGGATCAATTGTCAATAAATTCTTGACCTGAAATTAAGCAGCAAATATTTAGAAAACAAAAAAAGGAGACCGAAACAGGGCATTGCATACAATTGACATATCACTGGTACTCAAGCAAATATAAGTACATAACACTGTCTCCAACTGCCACCTATGGCTATATAAACGAAAAAAATTGAGGTCCAACAAGGGGAAAACTTGCTATAGGACTATATATTAATATTATCATCTAGACCCTAAAGTAGAACTTTTATATGTAGTTCCATTATCAGGAAGAAACTATGAAACAACTTCTTCAAGAGTTTATAAAACTCGATATGACTCCAGTTGATGACAGTGTCTCATGGAGACCGGCTTAGAAGTTAAAATGGATGTTTAATGGTAAAGGTGAATAATAACAAAAGAATATCAGTACCAGTACAAGCCCAATAATATTTGTAGGCTGCTCATAATAGACCGGGACTCTGCTGTGCCCCCTCTCCAATATTAGGTTCATCAGCTCTCTGCTCAAACAATTTAAATTAGATGAATAAGATATTTACTAAATTAAAAACCAGACTTTATCTAATTGTTTTAATACACCTTACCTATCAAGTTTTGAATTAATATCGATCGCAAATGTGTCAGATATAGGAGTCATTGCATCACTAGCTGTCTTCTCGCTGAGTTCAAGTGCCCCAGCAATGATTGTTGTTTCATCATGCGTTAGTTCCCCACCTTTTCCAGCCTAATACAATCCAGCAACAAAACACGTGGAAACATGAATATTGGGATCAAAGGACTCCAGATAACAACAGGAAGAGAAGTATATAAGATTGTCCTTACTAACATTCCAGGAAAATTAAATTGAAAATTAAGAAGGCACACATGTGCAGCATACAGATGAAAGAACAGGATACCTACTTTGTGCAATTTTATAACAAATTGTTAAAAGACTACACAAGAGAGATGGATGTCTTTATGTGAATAAAAGATCATATAGCTTTGATAATTGATACAGACCTCATTACCATGCAAATTTACGAGTGTTTTTAACTCGGCTCTGCGGAAGAGGGCTTCATTTCGATGGCCCAGTAAAATGTCCAACAACTGTAAAACCACATAAATGCACCAAAAAGCCAAGGATGAACAGAATATCAGTATGATGACATAAATTCAATTTGGTCCACGCTTATAGAAAGAAGCATTCATATATAATTATATAAATTCAAAGTTTGCTCAATTTATGTCACATACTCACCTTGCTAATTGGAAAAGCAATTGGATAACAAATCCATACAAGCACACGGACAAAGGGAGCCACAGTTGCACCAATCGCTAAACCATATCGTGAACAAACTGATTGGGGTATAATCTTCACACAGGTAAGGCATATGTCAGAGCACTTTTACATGCAATGCAAAGCATATCAAGTCTAGCATATCCAAAATCCAAAATAATAATAATAGGAAAATATCTGCCAGATATGCAGGAAATCCAAAGGTTTATAATTTATAACCAACATTGAGCAGAATTCAGTGAAGAACAAATACTGCAAACATAGGAAGTCAGATTTGGAAACGTAACTCTATACCATGATTGGGGTAAAAAAGGAGGAGGAGGAGGAGGAAGATTTGAATGATGAATAACTCGTGAGGAAGAGGAATTTACCACTTCCTCCGGAACTTTATTATAGCTCTTGAGCTACAAGGTAGAGGATGAAACATGCTTTTGAAAACAACATGCATGTGAGTGTTTATTTAACACAAAATAAAGACATACATGAGTTTCTCACCTCACCGAACAGAAGAATTAACGTGACTGAAATCAAGATAGCACCCCATGCAGTAACAAGACTATCAAGAAAAATAGGAAGCGCCTGGGAAGAAAAAATAAAATAAAAATCAGAATCAATTTTGTCTGTTTGAGTATGAAGGACATTTCGGGAATATTTTGAGTTGTACCTCCATGGCTGCAGCATTGCAAATGAGCAGAGTACAGAGCAACAAATGTTGATTTTTGACAACAGGCAATATCTTCTCTGCAGTGACAACAAATGGAATTCATGAAATAAGAGAATATACAATAATTAACATATCTGAACCAAACAACCCTGGCGTTTTCAAAAGATTTCCCTTATTTACAGTTCTACAGTAAGGGATAATTCCAGAACTAAACTACCGATCACGAATTGCACTTTAACTTGTTCTATTTGGTTCCCGGTTTATTCAAGATAATTGACGAACCATGAACCACCGGTGTTACATAGAGATAGCTATTATCAATCAAATTCTTATCGAGGAAGAATACGAATCCGAATATGAATTACAAAACAAAAAGCTAAGCAAGATTAGGTTGCACGTAATCATCATTGAAATCAGAGAGAGAGAGAGAGAGGTACCTGCGTGGATACGATCCTGAGGAGTGCCAGATTTGGCAAGGACCTCGAGATCGACGAGGCTGAGAGACATGAGGCCCAAGGTGAGGCCCGACATCAAGCCCGCGAACAAGACGAGAAGAACGATGACGGCTATGTTGATGAAGAACTTAGATTCGCAGCAGGAATACTCCGCCGCCATTCTTGTGTTGTAGTATTGTATGATCGATTTTAGTAAGTCTGATTGGGGATGTAGTTGAATCAAGAGAAGCAGAGTACAGAGAGACAGTAGAAGTAGTAGTCAGAGAAAGCAGAGCAACCACCAGAGCTCCACCACCTCCATTGTTGCTTCTCTATCTCTCTCCGATCCTCTTCACGACCCACTTGTGGCTCTACTGGATTCACCACCATCCCCTATTTATTCATTCTTCTTTATTATTTAATTTCTTTAATCTTTTTTATTTATTTGTTTATTTTATTATGTCATGGTAATAAATAATGAGTTATTCAACATTAAAATTAGTCACTAAAATCAATCATCAATATATAATACATATTAAAATACAAAATACATATTAAAAATAATAAAATTATACATATATTTTTATATATTTATATATTTATGCATAAATATACGAATGGCTAATTTTGGTGTGTAAATAAAATTTCTCTTAAATAATATATCGGTTGACAAAAGGTGAATTTTAGTTGAGCGTCGGTATTCCATTGCGGTGGAAGTGGAAATAATTTGCCTCCACTCTTTAAAAAGTTGAATTTTTATTTAAATAAATAAAATAAATTTTATATTTATCGATTTACACATGCTCAAACAAAATAAGTAATGACAGAAGATTTTTATCGAATTTATTTTATTTATTTAAATGAAAAATTTCGTAAGGTAAACAATTATTAACTATAATAACTAAATATAAAATATATAATGACACAATAATTTATTTTTATATATATGCATAATAATTTTAAAAGAAAGATATATATAAAAAAATTAATTCTTGTTTACATTGTTTAAAAGCTTTAATAATATTTTTTATTTTCTTTATAAGGATTATATAAATTCATTTAGTTGTACTTAATTAACCAAAATTACTTATTTAAATAATATTATTTTTTTATTGATTACACTTAATTAACTAAAATTACTTATATATTTATTTGATTAACCAAAATTATTTATTTTTATCATTAAATAATAATTTAATTAAATATATCAAATTATTTAATATTTTTTACATGTAAATTCACGTGAATATTCACCTTAATAAAACACCTCAACATTAACTCTCACATGTAGGATTTGAGAACAGGAGCATTTAACAAACCCACCGTAAGTGTGATAATGTGATATACTGATATGACTTACATTCCATAGACCACTCATAAAAAATATTAATATTTAAAATAAATTTAAGAGCAATAATCTAATATAACAAATCCATTGCGTTTTTTTTTTTTTATTCTATTGTGTAGTTTTTTGTGTCAATCCATTGTGTAGTATGATTGTTTCATTATTATTTGTTGGAAATTGGAATTTGAATATTATATAGAATGGGAAGAAGAGTGGAAGTGACAGTTGGGTAGTGACGTGTTGTTATAAAGACAGCGTTGCCAAATCTCCGTTTGAGCGTTCCTTGCAGACCCACACGAACACCTTTTTGCTCAGAATCAACAGATAAGCATGTGGCTCTTTACGTTGATTACAAATAACTAATGGACCCACCGTCTCCCCCTCATATCACAAAATCACTATTAATATTTTAATATTATCGTATTAACAACTAATAGTTAAAGGTTTCTTGTTTAAGGCAGCTAAAACTCTTTAGTCTTTCCTATATGACATTTTAGGAGACAAGCTTTTCAGATTATGGCATATGTTATGATTATGAACCTTTGTCTTGGTTTTATCAGAAGTGGATCCTAACTAATTCAGTAATTTGTCTCTGAAGATAGATTACTATACCTATTTCAAAAAGCTGCTTTTAGCTTAGCTTCTAGGTTTAACTTTGATTGCTTTTAATCCAGCTTGATTGTGCCTTTTTTTTAATTTACTTAAATGATTTAATTACTACGTGTATTGAGAACACATATTAAAATTAATATTAACTTTTGTATATTTTTATAAATCTTTTTAATTGATAGTTTTAATATACATACCTTTAAAATGCATGTTAATTAAACCCTCTACTTAATTGTATGATGCTTAGGTATGACTTTTTGCGGCCCCGTTTTGATTATTCTAAATAATATGTCACTATAGTGTATTAGTGTGCGTAACCAACAATTACGTACTGGGTCATTCGACACGATTGGACTCTTTAATTAGTACCAATATAAGTTAGGTATAAGTTATTTGCGGTACTATTTATTATCACTTTGAATATTAATCTATACTCAATTATGCTATCTTTTGTTAAAGACAATTTTTGAGAGAGAGAGAGAATAAAAATCAAGTGTAACATTTGAATTCAAATAAGATATACATGAGATAAAGGTTAGAAGTCAACAATTTTTATTAATATTAGATAATATTTTAAGTATGGTTACTTAACATCTTGTTTTTGTATTTAATAATCGAAAATTTAGTATTTAGTGTTCAAATTATTGACTAAAAATACTATAGTCATATATCATTATTCAATTATTAAATTGTAGATTTAGTTGCTTAAATAAGGTGTAGTGTGTCCAAAATTTAAAAATGTTATATGATTTTGAATGACCATTTTAGAAAAATTAAAAATAAAATATGGATGATGCAAGGGAAGACGGAGGCGCACAAAACAAAATGAAACAGTGCTACTCTACTTTTACTTTATGTTACACGGGGAACGAATTAGGTAAAGTTATTAGCAACAAAAGGCATCTAATATTATTCTATTATACTCCAATTTATACTACAAAACACAAGTTTTCAGGTTACGAAACTTCATAATGTTTTTTTTCTTCCCCCATTTAAAGAATATAATCGTGATTTTGGCATTCTAGGACCTAATCAAGAAAGAATAGCTCCTTTGATTATTACACAAAGAAATGGATGTTTTGGAATATGCATACAATATATATTCGATGTTATCTATTTTGTTTGATTGGTATTTATGCTCGTGGCATCTGTTCCGATCCTTTTAATTGCAACGTCATTTTGTCAAAGTTAATGTATATATTTTATATATAAGTTATATTATACGGGCCATATAAAATTTTTTTAACGTTATGAGGAGCTAGAAATGAACAGTAATGGTGTTTAATTTGAGATGGCTGGTGAGCCCTTCCAACATTCAAGAGTCGTTTAATTAAGCACATACAGAGGATTATTTCAAGAATTATTGTCTGCAATCTATAATCACAAATTTCCTATATATCTTAATTATTTATATTTATGTTATGACTGGAATCAGAAGGACAAACAGTACAATCAATTCGAGAGAACCAAAATAATATTAAAAGAAAGGATTTGGTGAGTTCAGTCTGCTAGTATGTTCTCAAGAATTCTAAAGTAGTATAAGAGTTTGCTTGGTTTACAACTAGAGAAGAAAGAAAAAGCTCCCCTCTCTCTATGCATATTGCATGGTTAGAACGTAAAACAATTAAAAAAAATTAGAAGTCCCAAACAAAAATTAGAAAAAAGGGCCACTTTTAATTAACAGGTTAAGATAAAAAATTAGCTAACATAAAGTTATTATTAGTAATTTTTTAATATTAATAAATATTTAACGTTTTACTTTAATAAATATACATAATAAATACATCGAAGAAATAAATTTTATATTTTTAAAATTTATTTTTTTATTGTAACTTTATTAAAATACATGTTAGTTAGACTGAGAAAAAAATAATCATTTTGCTTAAGTTTCTCATATAAAACTATATTATATTAAAGAACAGTGCTAAGAAACGAACATTAAAAGTGAGAGCCAATTAATTTAATTAGAAGCTATAATTTAAAATTTACTAAAACTATCATCCGAAACTAGAATAAAATATCATCCGAAACTGATCAAAGTTATCAATATTATCATCCAACCATCACCACAAGAACAATAATTACCATCACAACAACAACCACCGCCATCGACGCAATACAATCACCGTCACAACAACAAAGAATAAAAGAAGCAACAAGATATGCAGTGTTAGAGTGGACATCAGAGAAAGTGAAAGAGAAGAAAGGAGAATGGTGTGTGATCCTGTGATGAGTGAAAAAGAGATCACAGTGAGTGAGTAAATGAGAGAGATGAGACAGTGGAGACGATAGAGAGTGAAAGAGAAGAGAGGAGATTGGTGTGTGCGTGGTGAGTGAGAAAGAGGTCACAGTGAGTGAGTGAGTGAGAGAGATGAGACTGAAGATGAAGATGAAGGTCACTCACAAGAAGAAGAAAAAGAAGCGACGGCGGTTGGGGCGGCGGCGGCGGAGTGATAGTGGCGATGGCGGTGGTAGAGAAAATAGAATTAGGATTATGGTTTTATCTTTGGCTTATGTGCTCTTATGGATAGCTTGCTTCCTATTTTTTTTCTATATTAAAACGTAATGCAATATTATACATTTTTATACATTTATAATATAAAAGATGTAAATATGCACATAAAAATTCATAAAACACATAAATATACAACATATAATAGTATAAAAATAATTATGTACAGAATAGAATAATATATCTCAATATAAAAATTAAAATAAAAAAAAAAAGTGAACGAAGGTGGATAATATTATATCTAGATTAATTCTATATTAAATAATAAATAATAATAAATAAGTATAAGAAATCCACTTTAATTTAGTTAACCTTAATTAATTATTTTTTTAATCATAGAAACTATCTTCTTCTTTTTAAAAAAATCCAGAGTTTAGAATTGAAAATTTAGTATTTAAGGTTGAAAATTTATAATCTCAAATAAAAATTATAATTTTAAAAATATTAATTAATACTAAACAAAAAAAATTAATTCTCTATTAAATTCTCAATTAATCTAATCAACCATATCCAATCTCCTAATTAGTTTTGCATTGCATACTTAAAAGTTGCAACTGTTAACGGCGACTGCACTGTCCAAGAAATGTGCCATGGCCACAGCTACAAGGGAACCTCCCAACGCCAAGAAAGTTCCTCTCTTCCCTCTCCTCTCCCTTCTCTGCTTCACCTCCATCTTCCTCATCCTCTCTCAGTTCAGGAACACTTCTACCACCCCTTCCACCTCCCGCTCCTCTTCTCTCCCCACCTTCCAAACCGATTCTTCTTCATGCGATTACACCCACGGCACCTGGATCCGCGATGCCGCCGCCAAACCCAGCTATGACAACACCTGCAAGGAGATCTTCAAGGGTTGGAATTGCATCTCCGCCAACAAATTCAACGCTCTACAACTCGCCACGTGGCGCTGGAAGCCTCACGACTGCGATCTCCCCCAATTCGACCCACTTGCATTCCTCCAAAACCACAGGCACGCCAGCATTGGTACTCTCTTGGTTTCTTCCTTTCTTCGATTTTGATTTATAGGAACAAAGTTTTCAGCTTTTTGGCATTGTCGGTAGTGGGTTCTTTAGGTTTTAGGGTTCTGAGAATGAAGTTGTGTGCTTTATGGCATTGTGAATGATGGGTGTTGTGCAGTGCAGGGTTTGTTGGGGATTCGTTGAATAGGAACATGTTTGTGTCGCTCTTCTGCACTCTCAAGAGGGTCTCCAATGGCCAAGTGAAGAAGTGGCGGCCCGTTGGCGCAGACCGGGGATTCACCTTTCTCAGCCACAATCTCACCATTGCCTATCACCGCACCAATCTCCTCGCACGTTATGGTAGGTAAGCTTTGTGGTTTTGTTATTCTTATGCTGTTGTTGATGTCAATTCACTTTTGGATTTGTTTGAAATTGAAATGGCACTACACTTCTGTTCTATGCTGCTGTTGCATTGAGTCTCCAAATTTGAAAAACATTTTGGTTGTACATTCTTAACCGGTGGTCTTCTCTGTTTGATGCAGATGGTCAGCAAATCAAAATGGTGGTGCCTTGGAATCTCTTGGGTTCAAAGAGGGCTATAGAGTTGATGTTGATGTTCCGGAAAGCACGTGGGCACAAGCTCCAGGTTTCCATGACATTCTAATTTTCAACACTGGTCACTGGTATGTTTCCATATTCTTTTGATTGATGATATATTCTAGTTGTTTTCCTTTCTGTGTGTTGATTTTAAAAATGACTAGGATTCTAGGGGGAAAAGGTACCAATCTTTGCATCCTAGGATTGATTTGATCATAATGTCTTCTTGTGAGTGAATTTAATTTAGTATTGAATTTACTCAAGACTTCAACAGGTTGCCACTTGCCAGGCTAGAGTTGTAGTTTTGAACATTTTTACATCTTTATTTCATCAGTGTCATTGAGTTTCATGACCTTCTTCTAATTTGCTTTTTGTTGTTTAGCCGATACCCAAGTTTTTTTTTGACAATTGATAGTATGGAATTTTTTAAAAATGATTTATTTATTTTAACCACGAAGGGATGCCTTTTATTGCTTTTACGTCATTTTTCCTTTGTTTAAGTTGAAGTTGCAGCTTTTCTTTGGAAATTTCTTTACAAAAGTTATGAAGAGATATGATTTAGTTAATCTGGTTCTTCTTATTCATATAAACAGGTGGTGGGCCCCTTCAAAATTTGATCCTGTGAAATCACCTATGCTGTTTTTCAAGAAGGGTCAGCCAGTGATTCCTCCTTTACCTCCTGATCACGGCCTGGATATGGCTTTGGAGCACCTGGTAATGTCTTTGCTTCCTGCTCTGCTTTCGTGGTAGAGTTTGAAAACAATTACAAACTAAAAAGAGGAAATTTCTGTGCATGAGTTTTCTGAGTGCTACATGGACATGGTTTCCAACAGGACCCTGTTGAATATTCTGAAATATGTAGGCAACCTCACCTAGTAGGTCAAGCCTTGGGTGTTATACTCTTGCATGGAGAAGTTTTCCATTGTTTGCATATTCATGGAATGTTGCGAACATACACAATGAATCTTCTTTCAGTGATAGGTTTTCTGTAGGTCTAAATAGTGAGTTGGATTCAAAAACATTTTGATGTTGGCAAATTCAATAATGGCATTATGATATTACAACTAGCTCAGACAATTACGTGCTTGTTCTATGTACTTTAATATGGAAGAGTGATTTCTTCACAGATCTCATATGTGGAGGAGAGGGCACGACCAGGTGCAATCAAATTTTTCCGCACTCAATCCCCAAGACATTTTGAAGGGGGCGATTGGGATCAGGGTGGTATCTGCCAAAGGGACAAACCATTATCAACAGAGCAGGTGGGTCAATATATCTAGTATTTTCTGAATAGAACTTTCATCCAGTGAAATGACATGCGATTCCTCATTACTGCGTTAGAACCAGTTTTGACATCTACGATAAGCTGGCTCATTCTATCATCATCCTTTCAGGTAGAAGATCTCTTCTCTGTGAAGAATAATGGGACAAACGTGGAGGTTAGATTGGTAAATGGACATCTCTACAAGGCTCTCGAGGGGTCTACTTTCATTATTTTGGACATCACTCACTTGAGTGAGTTCAGGGCTGATGCTCACCCAGCCGCTGCTGGAGGGAAAAAACACGACGATTGCATGCACTGGTGCTTACCAGGACTCACGGATACTTGGAATGACTTGTTTGTAGCGCATTTGAATAGTGTCAAGGGTAGAAGTTGATGGAAAAATTCATTAGGAAAGATTATGATGTACGAATTTTGGTTGTTGAAATGTTGTGATGAGTCTAATTTTATGAGTTATATTCTTCCATTTGTTCATTTGAAGATTAATGAGATAAAATAGTTCTAAGTAAAAATCTTATGCACCATTTTTGCTGTCCTTCCATGATATCCGTATATTTGGATCTTATGTTTCATTTCAAATGTTCATTGTTGCTAGTTAATATTACTAACCATATTTCATATCAGTAATGGTATATGCCTATATGAACATTTATTTTGGCCAATTAAATTATTTTTTTTGAAAGGGTTTATGCATTAAGTTATTTTGGCCAATCAAGTTATTTATTTTTATATTAAATAAAAGATCATATTGGTGTTAAATAATATAAAAAATAACATTTATTTGACATTGAAATAATTTTTTATTTTAGATAGAATGATTAGACTTTATTACGAAAGTACACCTAAAATTATTGATTTTCAATTACTCGAGTTCACATACGGTAATAAAGAAGTTTATATGATCAATGTGGAAGGATTATGTAATGAAAGTTCTCACCGAACTTAGATTCTGCCTGTTCATAGAGGTTGATAATTTAAATATGTTGAGAAACTTGTATAGCAATACCTAAATATCATAAACATGCACCGACAAGAAGAGACATGTAAAATATACAAATAACAATGTATTTGTATTCTTTTAGAATGAAAAGATATAGAAATGAGTATCAGCTCAATGAATTACCCTTGATATCTTGTCTGCTGTTCTCTAGGTTAGTAGATTATAAAATATATCATTAGTTATTGCCGAATGTATTTGCTTATTATAATCATTCGATTAAATAATTATCACGATTCACAACGTGTCAATAATTTATCAGCCATAGAACTGAAAATTTTAGTATGCACCCAGAAAAAATAAATTAAATTACACTTAATCTGGTAGAACACAATCTTTCCAAAAACTAAATTATTATCATGTGAAGTTATGCAGATCTGAAATTGATTATATTAAGATGCACTAACGTTACTTTCTTAACAATTCCTCGACTATAAAATGTATCTCAAAGATGCGTTACAAATATTATAAGACGTACCAAACTAGTCAAAATTTCTCGTAGATAATATTCTAATAGGCCATGCATCCAGTCCTTGTTTGGTGTTCACACAATAATTCGCAAGTGGTCCCTCGATTCATGGCTTCATGCACATGAATTGGAGGTGAAAGAAAGAACATTGACAACTAGGTAAAAAGAAAAGAAAAGAAAAAACTAAAAATGGTAGAAAATACACTGTTATGATCTGTTAGAAGTTAGTTACAGAAGGAAGTTATGTTTGTTAGTTGATTACTTGATTCAGTTAGGCTTGTAGCTGAGACTCTGTATCTGTATATCACACAATTCATCATTGACTCATTCAGTTCATTACACAATCTCATTCACTCTTATTCTCAATCTGTTTTCCCTCATCTTATAACTCCATGGTTATGGATAGCTCTCATCACCATAAATTTTCTTAATCACACTTCTAATAATTCACTTTAAAAAATGCATACTAAATAACGTTATTTTTTAATTAATATAATTCTAAATCTAAAGTACACGGACTGTCCAGCCTTTTCTGTCCTCAACGGTTCCAGTTTGAATCCCAAGCAGTGTTTTGCGCAGTTTCTGAGCCACTGTCTCTGATCCTGTCTTGTATTCAACTCTGTATTCAACAATTATTAATTAGAAATTAGCATCATTAATTTTCATTAGGCACAATTATTTTTCACTATGATATTAACATCACTTTACTTTGTATTCTTATATGTCACAGATGCAATATTGTTCACAACCACTGCAGTTCCAGTGCAGAACAATTCATCAGCAATCAGCATTTCCTCCACCGTTACAGGGCGTTCCGTTACCTGATCAACATAATTTCAATAACCAACTTCCTTAGTTTACAATTTCATATCATTAAATATCCATAGTTCTATACATAATGGAAAAAAATTAAAATACCTGGTAACCCAAATCAAGGGCAATAGCAATGACAGATTTTCTAGTGATCCCAGGCAGAATGGCTCCATCAGTTGTGGGAGTGCAGATAGCATTGCCCTTCAGCAATTATGCATAAAATGGGAATAATTAACGAATTAAATCGCAAACTTTTCTTCCGGGCAGGTTAATTAGTAACTACTTGTTTATGATATGTACCTTGACTAGAAACATATTGCATGCAGAAGCTTCCTCTATATGTTTTCCAGTTGCTGCATCCAAGAATAAGACATCGGAGAACCCTTCTGCCTTTGCTTCAGTGGTTGCTGGATAAACCTATACCAACAGAAACATAGAGTTTCATTTCATTTAGTTGAAGGTAGATCACTTAGCTTAATATTGTAGTACTAGTACGCACAGTTAGATGATTCAGTCAAATATAATTGATCAAACATATCAACTCATCTAATAGTTCACAATGCGATCTTCACATGAAAATATCTTCATGTCAGTATCCCCTAGTCAATGAAGTGCATTTAATTTAGTTTTCATTCGCCTATGCTACGTACACTACAGGGTTTTAATTTGATTTGTGTCACACAATCAAGAGATGGGTCCACATAGTACCTTCTAACTCAAGGGTGGATAACAGTATAACACATACTATCAGAAAAGAAGGCACAAATAATTTTCTGGTCATTGCATGAGTTACATATACCTAAATTAGATGAGGAATGCCATAAAAGGTGAGAGCAGATTAAAAAATAAACACCATAAAAAGGTGTGCAAAAGAATTGGACACAAAAATAGTACACATATATTTTCTCTTTATAAACATTAATGAAATTTGCAGCAGTTAAATCCGGGATCATACAAAATTTGTGGCTTCACCAGATTTGTTAAAACTTCAGGGGTCACAAAAGTCAAAACTAAACCAAAGAAAATAGATAGATAGTTGTTAATAATCTGGTGGTTACCGGGGCATAGTTTGTGACACTCTTAATCCCTCCAGTTCCAGAGAAGCCAGATATTGCTCGATGGAGTTTCTCCTCCACTTTGAAGTTCAGAGGGCCCTATGTATTTATAATCAACAAAATGATATCAGTCTTGTTGATATTCACAAAAAATGTTGTCATGTTTGTTCCTTCTTTATAGTTATGTTGAAGATAACAAGTATAATGATAAGAGACCTTGTGATAGTTGCTAACAGGAGAACAGTAAATAAGGAAAGTGTACTCAGTTGAAGGTCCCACGCCTAAGGAAGCACCTGTTCCCATCAGCAATGGCCTAAGGTACAGTGTTCCTCTCCCTGCTGGAGGCACCTGTTCCAAGTTCCAACCTCAATTTAGTTTTCATTTTATGTTCAAGTTTTGAAATCAAAATCACAAGTATATATCTTTCTGTTATAAACATAGATACCCAGCGTTTGTTGGCAAGGACTGTGTCCTTGACAGCATTAATAAACTGCTCCACGGATGGGGAAGACATACACAATCTGTCAGCACCAGCCTTCATACGTAGGGCATTCTCTTCTGGCCTAAACAGGAGTATAGACCCCTCTTCAGTTCTATATGCCTTTAGCCCCTCAAAGATTCCCTAAACACGATGGCACAAGTTAATTCAATAACAATGGTGTGATGGAAGGGTATGCTCCTCTAAAAGTTAGTTTTACCTGTCCATAATTTAAGATGCCAGCAGCAGGGCTGATCTCAAAGGTTCCATAGCGAACGAGGTTTCCATTTGAAAACTTTTCACCCTTTGCACATTTCATTACATACATGTAATCTGTGGGAACTAAACTAAACCCAATGTCCTCCCAATTGATGTCAGGGCAAGTTTCACTGTGTTTTCATCACACAAGTCATGAACAAAAAGTGTCAATAATAATAATAAGGAAACTTCTTAATGAAAATTAAAAACAAAACTAATTGTGATTATACAACTGTCATATACATACCTGTTAGAATCCTCTAAGCAGTTCTCCAAAACAGAAGGGGGAGCCATTGCTGTTTTCTGCAAATAATAATAATTGTTACATACATGCACACAGATATATAGTAGGATTTGGTTAAAGAGTATTCAATTCTGGAGCATTGATACACAAGTTTTAGTATTTTATTTACATTTTGTCAATGTCTTTACAGATAACAGCGTTCTCTTGAATGCCAATCCATCTTATGGAATATAATGCACATAATCTATAACACGAAAACATAAAAATAAGATGAAGAAAAGCAGTGGTACCTTAGAGCTGGGTGGTTGATATTAGTTAGTTAGGGTAGAAAAGAGAATGAAAGGAATATGAATATGAATGAATGAATAAGAGAGTGGAACGTGAGCACTGCTGGTGTAATGCATAGAGCTATGGTCTCGGGGTTAAGGCCTTTCATATAGGAAGAAACCATTGGAACAAGCTAGGCAATATGCCACGTGGCAAAATCCTTCCCGTTAGTTACATTATCATTATTTTACTCCTGTAACTAACCTTTGCTTCTTCTAGAACGGCAGAAGTAGAACCATAGATTTCATTTTCAATTTATGACAACATCCCTTCATAAGAAATAACAATATAAGTAAAAAAAACATGAATTAAAATGCTAGTTGCATGTTATAAAATCAGCTACTAAATTAATTAATATGTATTTATAGACATTTGCATATATTGATTTACATATGTTTTTAATTAAATAAGTAAATACTAAAATAAATAAACTTAGAATAATACTACGTAATTAACGTTAGAAAGCCATTAATGAGCCAATAATTAAATTATCATCCAAATTTTATATGAGTTATCATCCGTAACTCATATATTTAAGCATTCAAAATTTAATGTATTAGCTCCCTAATCTTTTTCATAAACTTATTATGGTAAAATAATTAAACTTTTTAATGTATTATAAGAAATACCATTATAAAATAATAAATATATTTTTATATAATAATTAATTAAAAATGTTATTTGTATATCAAAATTTAACTATCATGTATTAATGTATGAATATATATATTATTTAAATTATTTTTATTCATATTTTGCATTTCAACGTATTAAAATACTAATAATTTATTTATTGATTGATTTTTAGTATATATTTAATATAACTCATAATTTTTAATTTTATTAAATTTAATATATTAAAAAAGCAAAAAAAATATTTTTTTCAGAAAGTCTTAGTCAAATATTTTTATAATACTTTAAAAATAAGTCTTTAAAATAAAAAACTCTTAAAATATTATAAAAATGAATAAGTCAATTAAATAATACTATAATTAATGACCTAGGTTGGGTAATATGCATAGTCATAGTGGGGAATAGGGAGTGAGGAGGAACTGCAAAAGTGCAGAGAGCTTAGTCATGCATTTACACCTGCTGTCCCTCCTTCCTTGTTCCTTCCTATCCATTTGGAACCCTTTTTTTTTTATTTTCCAGCAAAATGGTCCACCTTTCAAGAGTTTTATAAATCTAACAACTCAGAATCATTTTGTTCACACCCTACACCTACAAGGCTACAATTTTTTTTTCCGCATTCAACGTAATAGTCGTTTTTTTTTTGTTACCACGAGTTTCGTTTTCGAATTTTGATGTTCTGACTTATACTATACTATTTGGTTCGGAATTGGAGTCCAATTTTTAATCGTTACCCATGTTTGGTGTGAGACTTTACTTTATTCTTCTGTTTATAATTTATATTGTTTAACATCTTCTTAGAACAAAGAAGAGACGAGTTTTTTATTACTAAAATAATTCTGAAAAGGCTAACTTTAAAATAATAATTTGTTGGAAGTCTGACCTGGAATTTCTTAGAAATTGTTAAAATATTATTAAGATATTTGAATTTAAATTAATTTTAAATTCAAGTGTCAACACTTAGAAGATGGGTATACAAGATCAAGACCTGTTCTGACGATTTTATTGAACGGTATAAGACATAATTGGTTGTTCAGGATTGCACATAAGAATATTGATTATGAAGAGACTTTTGTTCATGTTGCTTGACTCATATTAGTTCGAGCTCTTCTTGCCATTGCTGCATTGGAAAATGATTCTTTAGTCAGATGGATGTCAAGAATGTTTTTTTGAATGGGGATTTGAAAAAGAAAGTTTACATTAAACCACCACTAGGTTATCTTTGTCCTCCTAACAAAATTTGTCTCCTTCATAAGGCTCTCTATAGCCTTAAGCAAGCTCATCGGGAATGATTTGAAAAGTTTAGCATTACTATGTGCAACCTTGGCTATGCCTGTGATCCAAATGAAAATGCTCTTTTTGTTCGCAAAAGTGTTCGAGATATTGTTCTTCTTCTATTCTACGTCGGTATTGCTGAACTGAAAACCTCCCTTAACCAACATTTTGAGATGAAAGATCTTGGACCTCTCAACTACTTTCTTGGTCTTGAAGTTGTTTTCTCTAGTGAAGGAATTTATCTGTCCCAGACAAAGTATGCTTCTGATCTTATTACTCGTGCCGAGATCACATGTAGCTGTATAGAAAACACTCCTATTGAGCTTAATGCCCATTTTACTCCAATGGACGGCACTGTCCTGGAAAATCCTACTCTTTATAGACAGTTAGTTGGTGGATTGGTCTATTTGACTGTTACACGGCCAGATATTGCTTATCCTATTCATGTTGTTAGTCAGTTTCTATCAGCTTCTCGCACCACTCATTATGTTGTTCTTCATATTCTTATTTACATTAAAAGTACTCTGTTCCATGGATTCTTTTTTTCTGCCCACTCCTCTTTGCTCATCCAGGCATATTCTGATGCTGATTGGGGTGGTGATTCTACTGATCTTCGCTCGACTACTGGTTACTGTTTGTTCCTTGGTGACTCGCTCATCTTTTGGCGTGCCAAGAAGCAAATATTTACGGCTCGTTTAAGTACTGAAGTTGAGTATTGTGCTCTTGCTGATACATCTGCTGAAGTTGTTTCCATTCGTTGGCTTCTCGAGAATATGAGCTTATTCAGTCCTCAGCGATAGATCTTTTCTGTGACAATCGTAGTGCTATTCAAATTGCGCACAATGATATTTTTCATGAGCGCACCAAACATATAGAAATTGTCTGTCATTTTGTTCGACAACGTCTTCAAATTGGTGATATTCGTCTTATATCGGTTGGGACTTTAGATCAAACCGCTGATATTTTCACTAAAGCTCAGCAGCCTACTAGATTTCGGACATTAGTGTCCAAACTCAAAATGGTCTCTTTGGCACCCACTTGAGTTTGAGGGGGATGTTAAGATATTGTTAAGATATTTGAATTTAAATAAGTTGTTAAGTTGTTATAATAGGCTCCATTAATTTAGAATTTTAGACACTATTGTTAGTATTTTCTTAGTTATAAATAACTCTATATTGTAATCTGTTATATAACTCTAATACATAAAATCCTTCTCCATGGTGAACTCTCTTCGTTTCTAATACAAATCAATATAATGTTTACTGCATAGTTTTGTTGTTATAATATCAGTAATGATGCTAGATTTGCATAACCACATAGATTATACGATACCACTCTGCGGTCCATTATTTAGTATTTCAAAGATACATTGAAGATATGCTTCTTCTTGCTCTTCTCAATCAACTTGGAGTGTCCATCCTCTTGTGTCTTGAACAAGTCCTGTTTGAATTCCAATTAGTGTCTCATACAGTTTTTGAGATACTGTTTCTGATCCTGTTTTATATTCGGCCCTGCATTTCCCAAATCGTAATACACATTACACAACACATAACATAGTAAAACAGCTCTTAAGATGGTTATATATATATATCTTCTTAGTTCTTACTTTGTTTTGTTATAGGTTACAGAGAAAACAGGGTTGATAACCACAGCATTTCCGGTGCAGAAAACTTCATCAGCTTCTAACAATTCTTCCACTGGAACACCACGCTCCTCTACCTACAAATTTATCATAATTTCATACACAAAACGTTTCCAATTAATTGTTTGTTGAAAATGAAGTTTTAACATTAATTGAAGGAAAAAATAAATAAATCACCTGATAACCCAAATCAATGGCAATTTCAATGATGCTTTTTCTTGTGATTCCAGGAAGAATCGTTCCTACTGCTTCTGGAGTTATGATGATATTACCCTTCACAACATAATCCAAATATACATGATTGAATAATCAATAGAAAAAACTGAGAGATGATATTACTAGCTAGTTCTCCAAATCAATGGCTTCTGTTGTACCTTGACAACAAAGATGTTGCATGTAGTGACCTCTTCAATAAACTTTCCTGTTGCTGCATCTAAGTATAATATATCAGAGAACCCTTCCTCCCTTGCTTCATTCAATCCTTTATAAGCCTACAGCAATCAATATTAGACCCACAATCCATATATACATTACATTATATTAATCTGCATGAGTAGTAACACTATACAATATAATTTTGTAATTATTTTCTTTATAGTTCAGATCAAATGATGGGACTGTCCTACTTAGTACTTACTGGGGAATAGTTAGTAATGCTTTTGATTCCTCCAGTTCCTCCAGGGCCAGAAATTGCTCTATGAAGTCCATCTTTAATAACCAAGTTCAATGGACCCTAACAAAGAGTGAAGGTAATTAGTCAAAACTCCTAACTATATAATGAGTAAGGAAAAGAGGAATTGAACACCTTGTGGTAACTATTGACAGGAGTAGTATATATGAGAAACATGTATTGAGGTGATGGAGACAAGCCTAAGACACTTCCTGTTCCCAAAAGCAATGGCCTAATATAAAGTGAACCTTGTCCAAATGGAGGTACCCAACGCTTGTTTGCAATTACTGTCTTCTTGATTGCATGAACAAATTGTTGAACTGATGGAGATGGCATGCACATTCTCTCTGCTCCTATCTTTATGCGCCTTGCATTCTCTTCTGGTCTAAATAGCACTATACTCCCATCTTTTGTTCTGTATGCCTTTAGCCCTTCAAACACTCCCTACATAACAACAACAGTAATTTGGAATGAAGCTATGTTGTTTTACCTTAATTACTACGATGAATGAAGCTATGATTTCTACCTGTCCATAATTTAAGATTCCAGCAGATGGAGGGAGCTCTATGTTTCCATAGGGAATGAGGCTTCCATCTCTAAATTCTTCTCCTTTTGAGCATTTCATGACATACATGAAGTCAGTTGAAACTATACCGAATCCGATTTCATCCCACTTGATTTCTGCATGCCTTTCTCCATCAGCACTACTAGATAATGTGGGGTAGAATAGTTAATGAGTATATTAGAAAATTGGAAACAATTTCTATACGGACAAAGTTAATTTAGCAGTCTAAGTAATCACAGTTTGAGTTAATAGTCTTTGAGAGAAATTGATGGATTTCATAAGCTAAGGTACCTGGTAGCAGCAGAATCAGAGGATGTATGAATAGGAGGAGGATCCATATTTTGTTCAACTAACAACAAGAAACCACCAACAGATATGATTATGAGGAGAATCAAACACTTCCACTAGTATGATTATTAACACGTACTATTATATAGAAAATATATTAAGAGTGCTGTCAATGGACAAATTCGTCTCAAAATTGATGATCTTCACCTTAGCATGTTGATTTACTTCTCCGGCGGCTTCTGAATTATTGGCCAAGTCAGAGATAGCGAGTAGTAATTAGGTGTGCATTGCTGCCAACTACCAAAGATTAAAGTAATAGTATGTAGTGATGACAAAATGTCAAACATACATGTGTAGTTTATTAACAAGAATAGGTCAAATAATTCTTACTTTTTTTTTAAATTTGATCCTTTTGGTTTTTCCAACATCCACTATACATGATGATGAACAGTGATATGTCTTAAATTAAAAGAGAACAAAATTCGGATATAGAAGAAAGAGGACACATCAATGATGTATATCATTAATTAATTTAATAAAAAAAATGCACATAACAATAAGTAAGCAAATACTCATTGTATTAAGATAATTTAGTTAAATATATCAAAATATTTAACAAATTTTCGATTATTATCTTCATAAAGAAGATATATCTCTGAGTAATCACCCAATAAATAATAACTAACAATTTGTGGATTTTGTTCATCAACAAATTGCTGTATACAGTGTAGGAGCAAGAACCAACAAAGAAGTCAACCTACATAGCTCAATCAATCTTGACTACCCATCCCCTATTATCTTCTGTGAGACCATTTTGGATCCCTCTAATCATTTCAGACAACTTCCTCGTCACTGTGTTTTCACCTGTCTTGAATTCAACTCTGCACGCACGCAAAATAATTAACCAGTATCAGTCGTTACTATATACATACTATGAAGAAGAAATTGCTAATTTGAATATATAACGAATTAACGATGGTATTGTTGTATATATAGTAGTACTTTCTATCCTTATAGGTTGCACTGCACACGTCAGAGATGGAAACAGCAGTTCCAGTGCAAAAGACCTCATCAGCTTCAAGCAATTCATCCACAGAAAACCTGCGTTCTTCGGCCTAGACAAATTTATCATTAATCACATTAGTTATAAGCATGTTTTAGGGTAAGCAGTTTTCACTGATTAAGTTGAGCAAAGAAAAGAAGACAGAACCTGGTAGCCCAATTCAAGAGCAAGTTGAAGGATAGATTTCCTTGTGATTCCAGGAAGAATTGTTCCGAGGGTGGGTGAAGTTGAAATCTTGTTACCCTTAACTATGAAAGCATTACATGAAGACACCTCCTCAACATACTTGTGTTCCACTGCATCTAGAAACAGCACATCAGAGAACCCCTTGCACTTTGCTTCTTTTACCACTTGGAATACCTATGTTATGTTACCACCTTCAATTCATCAATTATACACACAGCAGGTACATAAACTAATTAAACTTACAGGTGAATAATTGCTTATGTTTTTGACTCCACCAGTTCCACCAGGAAAGGCTCTTGGAAGGGAATCATGAACCAACAAGCTCAAGGAGGCAGAGCTTCCCTTGTAGGCATTGCCAATTGGATTGGTGAATATTAAGAAGGTGGTCTGCGGTGCAGGTGCAATACCCATAACAGATCCACTTCCAAATAGCAATGGCCTAATGTACAATGTTCCTTTTCCATGAGGAGGCACCTACATGCATCCATGCATGCGTTACATGAATCATGAATTAGTAAAATAAGAAAAGATGTAGATGCATATATACCCAGCGGATATTGGCGCGGACAACTTGTTTGATAGCATCAACATACTGCTCAACACTTGGTGCTGCCATGAGAAGCCTCTCAGCTCCCATCTGCATGCGAAAGGCATTCTCCTCCGGCCTGAATATCTGCACCTCACCTGTTGGTGTTCTGTAAGCCTTCATCCCCTCAAACAATCCCTGTCCGTAATTCAAAACAGAGGAATGGGGATTGATTTCGATGGTCCCGAAAGGCACGAGAGCTCCATCGGAAAAGGTGCCGTCTGGATTGGATTTCATCATGTACATGTAATCCGTTGGAATTACGGCATAGGATAGATGGTCCCAATCCATCTTAGCATGCCGCTCTTCGGTCTCATTATCGTTCGCAGCATTGGTGGATGATGCTGCCATAGCTGCGAACGAAGGAAACCGAAGAGGGGATTGGAATGGGTACAGGACAAAGTGAGCTACAAGGTTGAATTCAATGTTGGTCCAAACTGTATTGTGATGGTTCAAGAAACCATAATTTGAGCGGCACAGAATATACAAGTTTTAAAAATAACGGCATGCTTTTATTATTTTCTTTCATTCATTTTCATGATTTACCTTGATTTTTGGACCCACCATAATATTAATATGCTTTGTATTACTGTTATATTCTTCATTATTGGAATAAAACACACTTACATTTTCTTAGCACACATTATTTAAAGTTATGAATTCAAAAAAAAAAAAAAAATACTGCACAATTGTATTGTATTCTTTGCTAATGAGTAACGAGCTATGATGCAAGTATACTTACACGGGATACCACATCACACGGGACACGGCGACACAATATATATATAAAATATAATATATTTTTAATAAAATTATAATAATATTTTGATATTTTATTTATATTAAAATTTAAATTATTATTTTTAAATATTTTTAAAGTTTTTTTTAATTAAATAAAATATTTAAGATAATTTTTAGTTTTAAGGAATAGTAATATATACTATTTTTAAATTTATTTTTAGGATATAAGTTAAGAATAAAGTTGGACACGCGGACACGTGATAATATTTTGGAGTGTAAAGTGTGTCCAAAGAGATAATTTTTTGTTCTTTTAAGGACACGGATGAGACACGAAAGACACGCGTGTAGGATGAGTGTCGATGAGTGTCGTGTACAAAAAGTGTCCGACACGTGAACACGCCAATTCAACGAAGTGTTCGTGCTTCATAGGTAACGAGTAAGGAACCCAGGCACCTTTGTAATTTTGTTAACGAAGCAATCTAGAGAATTGAGGATTGAAAAACAGAAGAGTGTGTTGTGCATCGCGACCATGCCCCCATGGAGAATTAAAATAGAGAAGAAGGAAAGAGCAATAACACAATCACCAACACAAGAGAATTAACGTGGAAACCCAAAAATAGGGAAAAAACCACGGCCGTTGCCAAACGACAACCAAGAAAATATTATGAAAGATATTACACCACACCACAATATTTTCTACTCCGGCACCAAGCAATCCACACACTCCCAATGACTACACCCTCCACACTCTTAAAAGAGAAAAACTCTAAATTACAAGAAGGAATTTAAAAGTCATACCATGTGTATTGACTTGGTGCACTTGAAACCCTCAACTTAAGCCCTTATTTATAACATAAAGGTCCACTCACACTTCTTACATCAAGCGATGTGGGACTTTTTATCCACACTATTTTCAACAAAACCCAACAATCTCCACCTTGATTGAAAATAATGACATTGTCAAATCCGACAATCATAGCTCAATAGCTATCACACTCCACCATAAAAAGTGCATCCACTTAGAATTAGCCAATTCTAAGAATTTCCTCGGCACATGTCGAACAAACCTTGCTGAGACCTTATGGTGTCACTTCCATGTTGGCTTTCCTTGGAAGTTCCTCAGCCATCGACATAACTCCACCATCACACAACTTGCATCAACTGCCAACCAATGCCCATGTGTAATTGTGGACCCGCTAACAACTCATCCTCTTCTATGGCATTGCGGACCTACCACGAGGATACATCTCTCAACATTTTAGAGGATATCATCATATTCCTCAGCCAGAGAGGCTATGTCAGTGACTTTGGAGCCTTTTGCCGAACTTGCTCCACCTGAACAATATCTCTTTGTATGCCCAAACTTTCTGCATTTCCAGCATGTTACATTCTTCAACCGCCCTCTTCTCTCATTCTTGGTCACCAACAATGCAGAATCAATAACTCAACTCTCACATTTCAATCTTTTTTCTTCAGAAATGACTTTGCTGGCAACCTCAGAAAAACTTAGAGTCTCCTTTCCAGTACATTAAAACAGGTTTCATATATTCAAAGGACGAGGGAAGTGACAGTATGAGCCTCAACGCTTTGTCTTCATCATCAATCTTAACTCCAATGGCCTCAAGTTCATTAACTATACCATTAAGAGTACTCAAATGATCAGACACCTCAGTAGTTTCATCCATCCGAAGAGTATGAAATTGTTCATTCAGCAGCAACCGATTTGATATACCTTTCGCCTGATATAGCTCTTCAAGCTTTTCCCAAAGTTCTTTGGCTGTTGATATACCTTGAACATTTGCAAGCACATTCTTAGCCAAACACAGACGGATTGTACTTGCTGCTCTCAAATCCAACTCTTCCCAGACTTTATCACTCATACTTGATTCACCTTGTTTAGAATCCTTGCTGGAAACTCTGCCTTTTAAAGCCTTGTTTAACCCCGATTGTATCAATACATCCTTGACTTGAACTTGCCACAAGCCAAAGACCATCCTTCCATCAAATTTCTCTACATCAAACTTCACAGCACTTGAAACAGGTGCCATTGCAGCAATACAACAATAATCAAGCTACCACTGCAACCACAGAGCATACTAAAAATTTACATCCAACGAACCATAGCTCTTGATACTACTTGTTGGGCATCGCGACCATGCCCCCATGGAGAATTAAAATAGAGAAGAAGGAAAGAGCAATAACACAATCACCAACACAAGAGAATTTACGCGGAAACCCAAAAACAGGGAAAAAACCACGGCCGTTGCCAAACGACAACCAAGAAAATATTATGAAAGATATTACACCACACCACAATATTTTCTACTCCGGCACCAAGCACTCCACACACTTCCAATGACTACACCCTCCACACTCTTACAAGAGAAAAACTCTAAAGTACCAGAAGGAATTTAAAAGTCATACCATGTGTATTGACTTGGTGCACTTGAAACCCTCAACTTAAGCCCCTATTTATAACATAAAGGTCCACCCACACTTCTTACATCAAGCAATGTGGGACTTTTTATACACACTATTTTCAACCAAACCCAACAGAGTGGATACCCATTTTCTTTCTTTTATTTTTTGGGACAAAGAATGGCAACTTTCTGAATGAACATAAAATAAGTAGGCCCAAGTAGAGGTGGGAATACTTGGTCCACTATGGGGGCCTTATGAGGGGAACTGTTGTCGACATAAACCTACGCGAGAGGCCCATTAAGGTAGCCGAGCAAAACTGTTGTCACAAAATCAAACAATGGATTGTGATCCAACCCCGCGTTATTCTGGGATGCTCCTCAGGGAATCTTATGTTTGTTGGTCTGGGTCTGGGATGCTCGGAAGATGGAGCTGGGTTCTGGATCGGGTAGAGAATCAGGGTTCTTTCTCTTGTTTTCTTTTTGGGCTAGCATATCAGTCTATTTTGTTTCACTAGATGTGGGGCTTTGGGCTTGGGTGAAGTGCTGTTTGGGGTCTTCTTTGGGTTCCTTGTAGGGCTTAGGCCCTGACCCAAAAAAATTATATTTTACTATTTACACTAACAGTAAATTAAAATTAAATTCTTTTAAAAAAAATAAATGTTCTTTCTAGTTCTTGACAGTTTACATGAAGGACAAAGCAGTATTCCATAAATAAAATCTATACCTAATTTCTAATTATTCAAGTAATTGGTTTAAGCTAATAAATTGAATATCAATTATTATACTTATTATTTAAATGATTTGAGATTAATTAGATGTATTTATATTAAACCGTACTATGTAAGTATGTAACGAAAAAAAAAATACTAAACCGTAGTATTATGCTATTGGGTGAAGAAAGTTGTTGGAAGCACATAATTGGGAACCTTGGCGTATAGGAATATAGAGTGGGCTCAAGAAAGTCACATGTATGTGCTTCAGTTACGCGACAACACGAAAGTTGGCACTTGTTACTCTTTCTTACGGTAAGCCAGACATTATTCCTGGCCATAATTCTATTTAAATAAATAATTTTAACTAATTAAATTTAATCAATCATTTATTTTTATATTAAATAAAAAATTAT
>JASCZI010151108.1:0-25150 GCA_036250425.1 Stylosanthes scabra | reverse complement strand
GCTCATGTTCATACACAAAATAGGTTAGCTGAATCACTTATTAAACGCCTCCAGTTGATTGCTAGACCCTTACTTATGAGAACAAAACTCCCAATCTCTGCTTGGGGGCATGTCATTTTGCATGCAGCAACACTTGTTCGTTTAAGGCCAACAAGTTACCATCAATTCTCTCCTTTACAATTGGCTTTTGGCCAACAGCCAAATATATCCCATTTGAGAATATTTGGATGTGCGATATATGTCCCAATTGCTCCACCAAATCGCACTAAAATGGGACTCCAAAGAAAATTGGGGATTTATGTTGGATATGACTCTCCTTCAATAGTAAAGTATCTAGAGATACAAACAGGAGATGTATTTAAATCTCGATTTTCAGATTGTCACTTTAATGAGACAATGTTTCCAACATTAGGGGGAGAGAATAAACAGCTAGTAAAAGAGCTAAATTGGAATGCATCATCATTGATACATTTGGATCCTCGATCAAGGCAATGTGAACTGGAAGTTCAAAATATTATACATTTGCAGAAAATTGCAAATGAATTGCCTGATGCATTTTCCGATACAAAAAGGATAACCAAATCCTATATTCCAGCTGAAAATGCCCCAATACGAATAGATGTCCCTGTTGGACAGACGGTCAATAATGCAAACACGTCTAAAATACGTGGTAGACCAATTGGTTCAAAAGACAAAAATCCCCGTAAAAGAAGAAGGGCAAACGATGGTAAAGAGGCAAATACTCTTCCTGTTGAAGAGAATAAAGACATAGTTGGGACACCTGAAGTTGTCCAAAGTCATGACATAATTGAAACATCAAAAGATGTTCAGGTACCTGAAAATTGTCAAAATGATGAGATCTCAATAAACTATGTCTTTACGGGAGAAAGATTGAACCGAAAAGAAATAATAGTCGACAA
The DNA here is from genome assembly GCA_036250425.1 of Stylosanthes scabra. Taxonomy (NCBI): domain Eukaryota; kingdom Viridiplantae; phylum Streptophyta; class Magnoliopsida; order Fabales; family Fabaceae; genus Stylosanthes; species Stylosanthes scabra. The sequence continues at coordinate 24,230 of JASCZI010151108.1, read as the reverse complement.
TATATTTGCATATAATATAGCGCTAAATGTTATGCATGAGGATCTTGAACCCAAAACCGTCAAAGAATGTCGACGGAGGGATGATTGGCCAAAGTGGAAAGATGCCATGAAAAATGAGTTAGACTCACTAGCAAAACGTGAAGTCTTTGGACCTATAGTCCAAATACCCGAAGGTGTAAAACCTATTGGGTACAAATGGGTATTTGTGAGAAAGCGAAATGAGAATAATGAAGTTGTACGCTATAAAGCTCGACTTGTAGCACAAAGTTTCTCACAAAGACCCGGCATAAACTATGAGGAAACATATTCTCCTGTAGTAGATGCAATTACCTTGAGATATTTGATTGGCTTATGTGCATATCATAAGCTAAATATGCATCTAATGGATGTGGTCATGGCCTATCTATATGGATCATTAGATCGAGATATCTATATGAAAGTCCCTGAAGGATTAAAGATATCTGAGACATCCAAGGAGAATTCTCAGGGTTTATACTCTGTTAAATTGCAAAGATCATTATATGGTCTAAAGCAATCCGGAAGGATGTGGTATAACCGTCTACAGAGTATTTGATAAAAAAAGGGGTTTAAAAACAATGACATTTGCTCATGTGTTTTCATAAAGAAATCTGGATCTAAATTCATTATAATTGCCGTGTATGTTGATGATTTAAATATCATTGGATCTCCTGAAGAGATCTCCAATGTTGTTGATGCTCTTAAAGAAGAGTTCGAGATGAAAGAGCTCGGAAAAATCAAATTTTGTCTCGGCCTGCAGATCGAGCATATAACAAAAGGAATATTTATTCATCAAAAGACTTACACAGAGAAAATCCTCAAAAGATTTCACATGAATGAATCACATCCAGTAAGTACCCCAATGATTGTAAGATCATTAGATGTGAAAAAGGATCCGTTCCGACCTAAAGAAGATAATGAAAAGGTCCTTGGTCCTGAAGTACCATATCTCAGTGCTATTGGAGCATTGATGTATCTTGCCAACAATACGCGACCTGATATATCATTCGCGGTAAGTTTATTAGCAAGATATAGTTCCTCTCCAACCAGAAGACATTGGGTTGGAATTAAACAAATCTTTAGGTATCTCCGCGGAACGGTTGATATGGGGTTACTTTATAAATATGAATCCAAACCACAACTGGTGGGTTATGCAGATGCGGGATATCTATCTGATCCCCATAAAAGTAGATCTCAAACAGGGTATTTGTATACATTTGGTGACACGGTCATATCTTGGAGATCTACGAAACAGACTATAGCTGCGACTTCTGCAAATCATGCCGAAATACTTGCAATACATGAAGCAAGTCGTGAATGCTTCTGGCTGAGAAATTTGATTGGATATATTCAATCATCATGCGGGTTGTCTGATGTGAAGATAGCTCCGACAACACTATATGAAGACAATACGGCATGCATCGCTCAGCTTAAAGGTGGATACATCAAGGGTGATAGAACAAAGCATATTTCCCCCAAGTTCTTCTTCACTCATGACCTTCAAAATCAAGGGTCGATTGATGTTCAACAGATCCGCTCAAGTGATAATTTGGCGGACTTATTTACAAAAGCACTCTCTACATCCATATTTGAAAAGTTGGTATACAAGATCGGAATGCGACGATTGCGAGATCTTAAGTGATGTGACCAACAGGGGGAGACTGTACTCTTTTTCCCTTGATCTGGTTTTTATCCCATAGGATTTTTCCAGACAAGGTTTTAACGAGGCAGTGCTCATCATACAGGATATAGTACTCTTTTTCCCTCAGTCAGGTTTTCTGTCCCACAGGATTTTTATTGACGAGGTTTTTAATGAGGCATATCCGTAATGGACGTCCAAGGAAGAGTGTTATGAATTATTAGTGTCGGTGCTGCATAGTAACCCAATAAATCATGGCCGTCCATTCCAAATCAAGTTACTATGTTGCATAGTAAATGAATCATAGTCGTTTATTCCTTTTCATGTAATAGTAAATCTTTTACTATAAATAGGGCTATGATTTCATAAGTTTTTCATATCCAGAAATGAATAAGAATTTCATATACTTGCTCTCTAGCTCTCTCTCTCTTACTTTTATATTATTCTCTCTTTTATAGGTTTAGTTTCATAACAAATAATTATATATTATCATCAGTCAGAAAAACTATGTTTATCTCCATATTTCAGCACTGTTTTGTCAAACTTTTATTGTGTTTTATACTTTAGGTATTGATGTAACATTCTCCTAAAAAGAACGATTTGGATAAAGTAATTTATGAAACTGTAAAACGCTGAGTTTTAATAAAATAATAACAACTATATATTACCACAGAAAAAAAAATTCTTTCGATATTAACAATAAGTTGGCTTCATCGATGTTTATGTATTTCAAGTCCCTGACCAAATAAAAAAAAGTAGTTTTTTTTGGACATAAAATAAAGTAGTTAGTTAATTATATTTTGGGATAGCAATGTTGGGCTTTGATTGGGAAGAGTAAGAGGTCGAGATGGGCTTTATGAAGATTATTTAATATGCAATCCAATCCCTATCGAAAAAAAATCCAATCCAATCCATCTGGATATTTATTTTTTGCTAACCAAAAACCGATAAAGCCTAAGGGGAAAATTGTTTAGCTAGAGTCCGGCCCAAATGTATTGTCTTTCTTATGGTTCCTTTGGTTTTTATTTTATTTTTAATAAAACTTTAAAGAATAATAAAACACAACAAACGATACTAATTAGTCACCAAAAAAAAAAAAACGATACTAATTAGCAATGGCATCCTAATTTTGTGAGATTATGGCTGATTTTTTTTGTACATTTTATGTACATGACAATTGACATGAGTTCGGTAGACTTATTCGCCTCCTCTGATAAATGATCAATTGAAGCATGCGACTTCTGTACTTGAAGTCGGTACTGTAGAAAAATCAATGAGTATGACACAAGGTTTAGCGTTAGCTACTTCATTAAACATAATTAGGAGAATATCTAAGAAACAATAATTGATAGTATTTTCTTAATTAACTTAAAAATGAATAAGTTGTACACCTCGTTTATCTGCAAAAGTCAAGAGTTAGCGTCTCCATGCTGTAAGATATTGTTTGGTAAGAAGGAAAAAAATAAAAAAAAAGAAAGTGAATAGGAAGAAGAGAGAGAAAAGAAATAAGGTAGAAATTATATTTTTTTATATTATTTGGTAGGAAAAAAATTGAAAAAATAATAAATAATAAATCACTTGTTCAAATAATATTATCCTTATTATATTTAATATTATTCAATAAAACAATTTTGGATTATTTTAGGCTAAGTTTTTATTATTTGTGCACATATACTACTGTATGTGTTTCGAATATACTATCCTAATATGCCAATACCATGAATTATATATTATCAGTCAGAAAACTATGTTTATCTCCATATTTCAAGACTATTTTGTCAAACTTTTATTGTGCTCATATTGATGTTACATTCTTTTAAAAAGTGAGGTAAGACATTAAAATATTTTTTAGTGGCGATAGATACTTTAATTAAATCTTGATTGTTGATTTGTGCCATTAAAATTTGATGTATAATGAATACTATTATTATAAAAAAGATAAATTTTTAAATATAACAATTATCATTATCAAAGACACTTAAGCGTCTTCATAATAAAATTTTTCCTCCTAAAAATCGATTTGGATAAAGTAATTTATGAAACTGTAAAGAGTTTTAATAAAAAAAAATTAAAGTCCCTGACCAAATAAAATAAAATAGTTGGTTAAATGTTTTTGGGATAAGCAATGTTGGGCTTTGATTGGGGAGAGAAGAGGTTGAGATGGGCTTTGTGAAGATTCAATATTATTTAATATCCAAACCAATCCAATACATCTGGATATTTCTTTTCTTGCATATAGATATGAACTTAGTTTGCCAACAAAACCCCAAAAAAAGTCAACGGGGAAAATTGTTTAGCTAGAGTCTGGCCCAAATGTATTGTGAGTTTGTGTACATGACATGAGTTCCGCGTGTGTAGACTTATTCGCCTCCTCTGATAAATGATCAATTGAAGCATGCTACTTCTGTAGTCTGTACTTGAAGTCTGCTGCAGAAAAAATCAATGAGTATGACAAGGTTTAGCTACTTCATTAAACATAATTAGGAGAATCAAACATAAGAGTCAGCGTCTGCGTGCTAGACTGTAAAAAGAAGGAGGAGTACCAAGAAGAATCAAACATGGAAGTATGAGTCCTGAAACAAGAATGGGAATTATTACTATCCTCATCTACATCCAAATCTTGCTCTGCATTCATGCTACTGAAACAGATATACTCTGTTTAAAATCCATCAAGGATTCCTTGGAAGATCCATATAACTACTTAGCCAGCTGGAACTTCAACAACCAAACCGAAGGTTTCATTTGTGATTTTGTGGGTGTTAACTGCTGGCATCCTGATGAAAACAGAGTGCTAAGCATCGACCTCTCAAACATGGGGCTCAAGGGCCAGTTTCCGCGGGGACTTGATAACTGCACTTCATTAACTGCCTTAGACCTTTCATCAAACACCTTAGGGGCACATCTCCCCTCTGATATTCACGCATTACTCCCTTTTGCTGTCTCCATTGATCTTTCCAATAACAAGTTCAGTGGACAGATTCCACCCTCTTTGGCTAACTGCACTTACCTCAATTCTCTCAAGCTTGATCACAACATGTTCAGTGGTGGAATCCCGCCTCAACTCTCTGCGCTTCCTAGGATTCAAACACTTTCTTTTCATAACAATGAGTTGTCAGGGGAAGTTCCTAACTTGGCATATGGTTCAGTAAGTGTTAGCTATGTTAACAATAGGGTGCTTTGTGGAGGGCCCTTGAAACCATGCTCCTTGGGTGGAGAAGGAGGGCTTATTTTTATGAACCAGTGGTTCAAGGATGGCCTTGTTGTTGGTTTTGCATCATCATTCAGTTTTTTTCTTGTGTGCATCTCTTTCCTTTCAAATAGGTACTGGCCAAAATTACTGAAGTGGATCAAACACAATTACAACCACAACAAAGGTGTTGAACTAGTCAAACATGCGTGTTCCATCATCACAGGGAGAAAGCACGGAATTGAAGCTGATCAGATGCCTGAATTGCTATCTATGCAGTTGCAGGAGAAAGGAAGCCAAAAGGTATTGATTTAAACACACCCATGATTGATGTTACTTGACTGACCCAAACATTTAAGATTAATAATACATAAATTTTGAGAGACAATTGGAAATAAGTCAAAACCACCCCAATTACTCTATTTTGCATTCCTTAATTGGATCATATTAGATGTAATAAGTATTAATTATCAATGTTAACTTAAAGAAACTAAAGTTGGGTTATTGTCTCTCTAGCATTACTTTAGCAATAATCTGAATCAGCTCAAACCAAATGACTTGAGGTCTATTGGCTGACTTAAGAGATATAGTAAACTAGTACAATTCCATTACATTTCATGAATACAAACATTTAAGTGAATTTCTATAGCTTTATATATAGATACTTTCATTGACAGTTGTGAGTTGAATTCACAGATAGCTCTACTACTGGAAAGACTAACATCCACTATGAAGTTTGAAGAACTAAATGATGCAACAGACGGCTTTTCTATAAACAATGCAATTGGGTTTGGAAAGATGGGAATAATGTACAAGGGAACATTAGCTAACGGTTGGCACCTAGCTATTAAGAAACTAACCGATTCTCAACGGTTTGGGAGGCAAGTTCTTATAGAAATAAGGATTCTAGGTAAGCTCCGACACAGAAACATAGTTCCGTTGCTTGGGTTCTGCCTCGAAAATGATGAAAGGATTCTGGTGTACCCATACTTCTCAAATGGAAGACTCTCGAAATGGTTGCACCCTTTGGAAACTGAGGTTCTGATATTGACATGGCCACAGAGGATTAAGATTGCACTTGGTGTGGCTAGAGCCTTATCTTGGCTCCATCATTCATGCAATCTGCATGTGGTGCACTTGAATATATGTTCACAGAGTATCTTGCTAGATAAGAACTTCGAACCCAAGTTATCCAACTTTGGAGATGCCAAGTTTTTGAACCCCAACAATCATGAGAGTCTAGGCATGCCGTTTTATATAAAGGATGGGAAGAAGGATGTTTATGATTTTGGTAATGTAGTTTTTGAGTTGGTCACGGGGAAATTGTATGAGGAATTGATGGAGAGTTCATGTAACAATGCCAATCTATCTCCTAATCCTTCAAGTTTTTATAGTGCAATTGATGAGTTTATTATTGAGAAAGGGTTTGAAACTGAAGCGTTTATGCTCATCAAGGTTGCTTGTGAGTGTGTTCAGCCTTTTCCAGAGCAAAGGCCAACAATGTTTCAAGTCTACAACAAAATGAGCAGTATATGGGAAGAGGGACATGAATTCTGCTGTGATTCTAACAATTGCGCGCCATCAGATTCTTCTGCTACTGATGGTGATGAATTTGTCGAATTATAAATATAGTTGTCATATTATGTATAATTTTTTTGTTGGAAACTTACGTATATTGGCTTTATGTGAAGTTAGACATTTAAAACCTGTTAGATAAAAATTTAGCCAAACACTTCAAATTATCTAATAGTTCTTACCTGTCAACTCCACCCCATGCCAACTAAAGGAAATGGAGCATCAGATCAACACCAGCATCTGCTACAATAAACTTGCTATGGCTGTTCTTTCTGCTGTTCTCTTTAGTACTCTTACCTCCTAGGTTAGGTATAAAAACGAAATTGTCTAGCTATCAATCACGGCAATTATTTCAAAAGAAAGTTCATATATGTGTGTGTTGTGATGTGCAGTACGAGAATATAATTTATTTTTATTTAGTTGAGCCCAGATTATTCCACTTTGGAAGTGCCAGTATGGTTTTTGTTTTGAGAAGGATGCCTATGACTTCGGAGTTTTGGTTTATGAGCTCATTAGGGGAGGTATCTGCTCTTCTCAGAGTTGCTTGTGACTCTGTTCATCCTCTTCCCAATCAAAGCCCAGCAACCTGAGCAACCTATGGGAGTGGGAGAGTGCACGAATGCATGATAGGCTTTAATTTGTTAATATTCTTTATTTGATCGGGAAGAAATGAATTTTAAAAACGGTTTCAAATAAAATTATTTTGCTTTCCATATAATAAGTTCATCAGCATCAGACAATTGTTAGTAATAAAAAGTTAAAAAACGTTGATGTCAGTCAGACTGTGAGTTTTTAAAACGACATGGTCTTTTGGAAGTGCAAGTCTTGGTCAAGAGTCAACCATAGCGATGATCAACCAAGCAATGAGGTAGGAAACTTCATTTGAGTTCCCTCGTTAAACACATTCTCATCAATTAGCCCTCCATTATACAGAGCCTAAGAGATAATACAATACAAGAATGAGTATTATTCTCATCCAAACCTTGTTGTGTTTCTTGCTCACCGTTTTCACACCAGGCCATGCTACTGACACAGATATATTCTGTTTGAAATCCATCATGGAATCCTTGGAAGATCCATATAACTACTTAGCTTCAACCTGGAACTTCAACAACAATACCGAAGGTTTCATTTGTAAATTTAATGGTGTTGAGTGCTGGCATCCCGATGAAAACAGAGTGCTTAATCTGAAACTATCCAACATGGGTCTCAAGGGGGAGTTCCCAAGGGGCCTTCGGAATTGTTCATCTTTGACTGGCTTAGATCTTTCTGTAAACCAGATACGGGGACCAATCCCTTCTGATATATCAAACATACTCACTTATGCTACATCCCTTGATCTCTCAAGTAACAAGTTCAGCGGAGACATTCCAACATCTTTGGCTAACTGCACTTACCTGAATCGTCTCAAGCTTGATGACAACATGCTCAGTGGTGAAATCCCACCAGAATTTGCGTGGCACATGAGGCTTAGGACACTGTCTTTGACCAACAATGAGTTGTCAGGGCCAGTACCTAATTTCAACTATAGTTCAGTAAGTGTTAGCTATGGTAATAATAGAGGGCTTTGCGGAGGACCTTCTTTGCTACCATGCTCTTCGCACAAGCATCTCCACTTACACCTGCACCTAACCTTTAAGGTTGCTCTCCTTCTTGCTTTCCTTTTATCCTTCCTTTGTGTTCTTGTGTACACCATGTGCTGCCGTTCTTCTTCTAGGACTAGGACACGAATGAAGCCCGCCAAATTCAACCACCAAGACTACACATTCAAATATGTCTGCTCCCTCATAAGGTGGAAGATGCGACCGCTAGTTTATTACATACGCCAATTGCTACCCCTTCACTTGCAACTCAATGGAACCCAACAGGTACTCCCTTCAATAACATTGACAAGTAATTGCTTTTGTTCAGAGCTAGAAAGTATTATATATAGACATTAGCTTCATAAATCACATTAATCTTATTAAGCACGCTACCAAAACAAAAGGAGAAAGCACGTAAGACCGGACCGAAAAGAACAAAACCAGATTAATGTCTGTGTCAATGACAACCTAAAGAAGTGGAAGAGCTTGACATTCGTGAAGGAGATATTTTGGAGTTTCGGAGTTAGGTAGTGTTGGTGTCAATATAATTCATAGTGTATTTTATATGTTTTCATTTTCGTTTGTTGTTTGTTGGACTGGTGTATGTCTTTTGTGATGGTTGCTTTTGAGGTTTATATTACCTCATTGTGAAGGTCTATGTTTTCCCTCATTTGTCCTCTGTTAAACTTACTCCTGATTTTGGGTCGAGATTGTAACTTAACAATAAAAAGAAAAAAAGTTGTGGTGATGATGGTCATCGATTATAAGCTCAAAATAGAAGCAAATACAAATGAGTTACTGAAAGTGAAATGACTAACAAGTTTAATAGATGATTGACTATTTTGAGTTTAATCCACAGATAGCGCTGATAATGGAAAGATTGACATCCACTATGAATTTAGAAGAACTCAATGATGCAACAGAAAGCTTTTCTATTGACAATGCCATAGGGGTGGGCAAAATGGGAATAACGTACGAGGGAGTTCTATCTAATGGTTTCCACCTTGCTGTTAAGAGGCTATCCGATCCTCAACTGTTTGAGAGACAAGTTCTTTTGGAGATAAGGATTCTTCGTAACATCCAACACAGGAACATAGTTCCTCTGCTTGGATTCTGTGTTGAGAATAATGAAAGGATTCTGGTGTACCAATATGCATCAAATGGAAGACTTTCCAAATGGTTGCATCCTGTGGAAGCTGAGCCTATGATATTGACATGGCCACAGAGGATCAAGATTGCACTTGGTGTGGCTAGAGCCTTATCTTGGCTTCATCACACTTGCAATTTGCATATTGTGCATCTTAATGTGTCTTCTGAGTGTGTCTTGCTTGATGAGATTTTTGAACCAAAACTCTCAAATTTTGGAGAGGCTAAGTTTATGAACCCCAATAAACATGATGATCTAGGAATGTCTTTTTATGTAGAGGATGGAAAGAAGGATGTTTATGATCTTGGTAGTGTGCTTCTTGAGCTGGTCACTGGAAAAACATTGAAGGAATTGGTGTGTTTATGTGACAATGCTGACTTCTCTGGTGACCCTTCAATTATTTATGATGCAGTTGATAAGTCTCTTATTGGGAAAGGATTTGAAAATGAAGTGTTTACTCTTATCAAAGTTGCTTGTGAGTGTATTCAGGCTATTCCAGATGAGAGGCCAACAATGCTTCAAGTTTACAACAACATGAGCAATGTATGGGGAGAGAGGCATGGGGTTATTGATGATTCTGACATGCTTGCTACGGGATTAGAAATTGTTTCTGCTACTGAAATTGTTGAGTTATAAGATCTTTAGTATGTATAGGGTTCATTATGAAAATAAAGTTACATTTATGAATTATGATGATGTATCCTTGTTATTATTGTGAATTCTAATTTTGAACTATTCCATGCACACAATCAAATGGGTTTTCTGATTTCCCTGATGATTAATGTACCACACTAAAAAATGTTAATTTTCATGCAATATAATACAACCATAAATACCGTAACCACATTCCATGCAGCAACAAGAAGAATTGATATGTTGCCCAACTTCGTTATTAAGAACCACTTAAGCGTGCCACGTAAAATTAATTAAATGGTTTATTATTTTCACAAAAGAACGAGTTTATTTTTACGTGATGACTAGCCACTACTTAATTATTAAAGTTTCATTTTGATGATACATGCATGGTCTGAATTAATTTTTCTGCCAATAATAAGCGCCAAAGGTTTTTCCTTCTGTGTTTATTCTAATACATTTTCAGAAAATAAAGCGTGAAAGTAAAAATCACATCTTATGAGTTTTTTTTTTTTTTCAATAAGGCTTTGAATTCAGATGTCTCTCGTGCTCTAAATCGGTATTTGAATATCCACCTTTTAATGAACCGTTCAGTTGTCATTTAATTATTAGTTGGTGGTAGTCCAAATCCCTTTTATTTAAGTGGGTTGTATGTTGTGGCAGTCACCACTGAAAAACTTGAATTGTCTTAACAAAACTTGTCATTATCACATACCCTGATTTGATTTCCGCTTTGTAAATTCATGCCACTTGCATTGCATTGCCCCGTCACTCTACCACTAATGTCATGATGATTTATATAATGTATATATCTTATAGGAAACAAGTGAGGTATACCCTGGAGTATAGTACTCCAGGATTTATAATTGTTGATCGAAGGACGTAAAGCAATATCAATAGTTGTAAATCCTGGAGTAGGCCTCTATATCACTGCTTAACATTAGAACTTTGTCTCTTCCTGGTTAGTTTATGAAAATTAAGAAGAGTATTTTCTTCTCATGAATTAAACATTTTTTTTTCTTTCTGAACTAGTGAAAAGTAGTCAAAAACTCAAAATCATTGAAAACGTAAACAAGGCACATATATAAATAAAAACTTTAATTAGTGCAATGACTTATCCCTACTTTTGGCACATGTTTAAAAATAAAAGTAGCGACGATATTCATCAAAATCGAACATTTCAACAGAGAAAGTTTGTTTTAACTTAAATAATGGATGCGAGATAATTAGGTCACAAATATGAATATATAGAGATAAGATCGATCATCTAACTGGAAATTAAAGTAGGCGAGTGGAATGGACGAAGGAAATAGAAAGTAATTATTAATTAAAAGCAATAATAAAGCAGAATGATGGAGGGGTTGGGTTTGTTCCTGTTGTTGGCTCCGATATCCATCCATAACATAATGATTTTAGCTTTTGAATAATAATATACACAAATAATTGTAAGAATGTGGCAGCAGTAGTGGCAAACATATATACATTTGTCACCATCAATTAGCACTACAAGTGCCACTCAGCCGCCCCATGAAATCTCTAGGAAGGTGCCTACTCCAATATTTGGAACATGATCTAGGCTATCTCTCTAGCTAGCTAGGTTTCTCTTCTATGTATATGTATGTTGTCCCCTATAATATGTTTTTGTCTCATGTATGACTCAGGTCATCGCTGCGCTATTCTATTCAAAGATCAATCTACTCTGCACTCTGCACTCATCACTACAAATATAAAAACCAATCTCCAAATAAATAACCTAAAAATCAAGCCTTGAATGGATTAATTAATCAAATGATGCAGATGATCTGATGAAGAGATTTAGGCTGAAAGGACTTTTACAAAATATGTTATTCTTTTTTAGAAAATCAAATATATTATTCCCTAATATAATGCCCTTAGAAATTTACCAAGACCAAGACGACCTTGGAATCTAGGTATGTACTTTCATGTTCATTGGATTGATGCCGACCAACTATGTGGATGGATTCCTTTTCAAAATAGTGTAATATCTAGAACAGTCTGGCAAGGATAATGGAAAAGTAAGAACGTATATATAGTAATTACCAAGGGTGAAAGCTTCAACCTAATCTTCACTCAATCTAAATCAACTTGTCATTTGTCATCACCAGTCCTTAATCATCATATAAAGAAAAAGTTACTGTATACTAACCATTATTTATATTCATGCATATCATACACAGTGTCATATATCATAGATTCTAACCTAAAATAGGACATAAAAAAATGTATGCAATTAGATATGTTTGACATGTTCACCTGTTCATTCATTTAATAATTAGAAGCAACTTGAAGATGTAATGGCTTTTCATTGCCATAGTATGTAGGATTTTTTATTTAAATAAAAATTTTCTTATTTTCCGATCTAAACCAATAAAAGAATTACATTTTTTGTTCATTATATCAAGTCTATGCAATCCAACCAATTAATAGCGAAATTTAGATATAATTAGGAAAAAAAAAAATCTTTCTGCAATGGTTTAAGTTAGAAAGTTAAAAAATATTTAAATAAGAAACCCTGAGTTTTGGCCGTATTGCATATTGGGGCTTCTTTTACATCAAATAATGAAAAAATGAAATGATAATTCTTTGATGAATAAAAAAAAATGTGAAGAATATAAATAGGAGAATAATAAATTATTAAGTTGATGTGTAGATATAGATAGGCGGTAGATGTCGAGTTATTAATGTAAGATGGATTAAAAAAAAAAATTCAATTATAATTCAGAAACTATTAGAATATATATATATTACAGAAACGTGAAATCAAAGTAGGTGATAAAGTGGTCGAAATCTAAATTTATTTTTTTATTCAACTCTAATAAATAAAAAATAAAAATATTATGAATTCACTATAATATATACATATACCGTTATATATAACTTAGATTATTTTAATTTATTAGATTTGATTACTCTTCATTCTTTTGACGTAGATACCAAAATGAAAAGCCTTTCTATATTATTGAAGTTGCTCTTACATTTAGTTGTCGATGTTTTATTTTTATTCAGTGAGGAATGTGTTGGCAATAATACTGTAGCTGACCTCAACGAGCATTTTACTCCTATTCTTGCATGAGTATAGTGGAGAAAACCAAACACAATTGAAAAGCATGCATGTCAATTGTTACTATATATATTATATAAAGCTGAATCTGTGGAGAATAAAAAATTTCATTATTGTAGTCTCTAGTTTATATTTTAAATTTTTAGCTGTAACTTCTCTCAGTTCAAAACTCCAGATATTGACGGTGAAGGCGACGGCTTTTGCTTCCCTCGCTGGTGTTATCTTCTTCTTCCTTTTCTCCTCTCTTATCTTCTCTAGCAAATATTTTTATTGTTTTTAATTTTTGAAGGTTTATTTTATTAAATTTAAATAATTACTTTTATCAATTTTAGATGATTTATTTTATTTATTTAAATAATATATTTTTTAATTTTAAATAATCTATTTTATTTATTTAAATGATCTATTTTTAAATTTTGAATAATCAATTTTATTTTTTGAATAATTTGTTTTTCAATTTTAAATAATTAATTTTTATTAATTATTATTGATTAATATTGTATTAATCATTTAGCAGTACTCTTAAGTCTTAACAGCTTTTTACTAGTTACATATAACAAAATATTAAACTATTGCCTAATAGTCCTGGCCAACATAAATTAATATTACTAGATCATAAACCTTTTTTTTCAATATTTTAATATCTTAACTTCTAAATCAACTTGGATTGGTTAGCTCACTACTCGTGGGGATTCGAATTTCGCTTTACACTTACAGCAATTCATTGGTTAACGACCCTTAAATAGAATTCAAATTTGCAAAAAATTTAGTTCTCAGCAGTAATGGGAGATGTCTTGGAGAAAAAAAATCTTAACTTCTCATTTTGGGTTTTAACTTTTTTATTTCAATAAATTAAAAGGACCAATATCTAACATGAAAGTAAAAGATTTTTTTCTTTTTCGACTTTTAACGATTCCATAATTTTCTACCACAATTGAAGGTAACACCACATATATGGAATCAAATCTAGTAATATAAAAGCCGCACAATTTTTAATTCTGACTACAAACTAATTTTTTATATCCAATTTAAAATTTTTAGCTAATGTTTTTTTTAAACATTTTTATCTTTATATTTAGCTAATATATACAAATATATAATAACTAATTTAGTAACAGTTGTTAATTTGTTATTATGTACATGATAATTTTAAAATTATAAACTTTTAAAAATTTAATTTCAATAATAAAAAAATAATTCAATTTTGAATTTAAGTAAAAGTTGGTTCCTAGATATTTTCTTTAAGAATTAAATGTTGGTAACTAATTTAAAGCGGAGAGTGTATTTGAGTCTGATTCTTTTGGTTTTACTGAGAAAAAGAGAATTGAAAGAAGATGCGGTCCTATGTTGTTTTTGTTCACTTGGATTCACATAATCATATTCCTCTTCCTTTGTCTCCAACTCCGTAATCCCTATATATATATACTATGCCCGCACACAGAAAACCACACACCACAAACATGATGAACCACACCACTCTTCCATCTTTCTTTCTCACCTTCTTCATCCTATCCTTCAACTTCTTCACCCCCTCCTCCTCTGCAAATCCACAATCCAGCTCACTCCCACACGCCTTCAACATCAACCATCTCATTCACAAAATATATGAATGGAGAAACACTAATCATGATGGATCACAACAACATGCAGATGAACCTTTATCACCCCACATGCTTCTTGCTTCATTCTTGTGTTTCATGGCTTCTTCCATATCCAGTGCTGGTGGAATCGGTGGTGGTGGCCTCTTCATACCTATACTCACCATTGTTGCTTCCTTAGACCTCAAAACAGCTTCGTCTCTCTCTGCTTTCATGGTCACTGGAGGCTCCATTGCAAACGTCTTGTGCAACCTCCTCTGCACCACTACTACTAGATTTGGTGGCAAATCATTGATTGATTATGATATAGCGCTCTTGTCAGAACCCTGTATGTTGCTGGGAGTGAGCATTGGAGTTATCTGCAACCTTGTGTTCCCAGAATGGTTGATCACTCTCTTGTTTGCCATTTTCCTCACTTGGTCTACCTCAAAGACTTGCATCAATGGGGTGCTGTTTTGGAAGTCTGAGTCAGAAGAGATTAGGAAGAAGGGGTTTGAGGGAGTTGAGAATGGGGATAATGCTGCAGTTCAGGACAACAAACAAGAGAATGAACAAGGGTTGAAGACTCTTGAAGAGCCTCTTCTTGCTGCTGAATTAGAGAATAGAAAATTTGGTATCCCTTGGTTGAAATTGGGGGTGTTGCTTTTGGTCTGGTTCTGTTTTTTCTTTCTCTATCTTCTTCGTGGCAACAAATATGGACAGGTAACAGTTTCTTTTTGGTATCTTCTTATTATAGGCAATTTCGCTCTAGCAGATTTCTTAAATCAGATACTTTGTTTGATTAGCATACTTTGAATTGTGACACTCATGCAGAGTATAATTCCAATGGAAGCATGTGGTGTTGGATATTGGATCCTCTCATTAGTTCAAGTACCTCTGGCTATAGTTTTCACTGCTTGGATTGTGCTTAGAAAAGAAGTCAGTGAACATCACAGAGAGGAAACTATTCCTTAACTAATTATTAAACACAGCAAATGTTGATTAGAAATTAGAATAGAGGATTTTCTATTCAATTTACTCAAGTTCCCTTGAAATGTGATGATGCAGGGTCCATGCCTTAGCAGAAGTGGGCAACCAAATAAGCTGATTTTTCCAGTAATGGCACTACTGGCTGGGATGCTGGGTGGTGTTTTTGGAATTGGAGGTGGAATGCTCATAAGTCCACTTCTCATTCAGGTTGGAGTAGCTCCTGAGGTAAACTCACTCACCTGATCCTATCATGGACTCCATTTATGACATTAATCTGAGTTTTAATTTAGATTATATGCTTTCATTTGTGCAGGTAACAGCAGCAACATGCTCATTCATGGTGTTCTTCTCATCTACCATGTCAGCCTTGCAATATGTAATGTTGGGCATGGAACACATAGAGACAGCAGTAATATTGGCCATAATATGTTTCATTGCATCACTGCTTGGGTTATTAGTGGTGCATAGAGCAATTAAAAAATATGGAAGACCATCCTTGATAGTGTTTTCTGTTAGCATAGTGATGGCACTCAGCATTGTCCTAATGACAAGCTTTGGAGCCATGGATATTTGGAGGGACTACAAGTCAGGGAAATACATGGGGTTCAAAAAACCATGCTGAATTTCAGTTTTGGTAACCTCCATGGAATGCAATTTTGGACCTACTGAGTCACGGAAACTCATTACTAAGATAGATAATGTAGGCAAGATTATGAGAGTGACATTAAAATATAATAATGTGTATTATAGGCTTGACTGCTGTTATATTCTGACAAGTAGTATCCATGTCCATGTGCAATAACATATAACTGCTTCCGGGAAGATAATCACATGAATGTAACTTTGTTATTATTTGGTTAGAGAAATTCTTATTGAAGAAAAGAGGGTATAGTTCTTAAGCAAAAGAAAGAATGAATGAGCAAATTTAAGAATTGGAAGAATTTACGTTTCTCTATTGTTTTGCTCACAACAGAATATGGTATCTCGGATACTCTTATTCTTGTTCTGTGTAACAAACAGCATTCTGATTCTGTCGGATACTCTTATCAGTTATTCTCTTATAAATTTTTATATTCTTTTTAATTTAAATTAAAAAAAGTTAACATACTCCAAATTGATTATCATTTCAGAACTTCAACGTTTTATACCATTTTATTCTAGAATCTCGATTAAACTCTTAAGATCTTTTAATATTATAATTTTTAATGATTTAATTGATTTTACAAAATTTACACTAAGTCAAATGATTTTACGATTTAAATCTTACTATAATTTCACGATTTTAAATTTTAATTTATTTTTCGATTCCACGTAAAATCTCAATTTTCTCTATTTTGATTTTATCGACATATGATTTTTTTTTATGTTGGGACTTGGGATACTTCTGAGTAGGCTATAAATTTTGGTAATGGATTGGAAAAGAAAAATTATAACTTTTTTTCATAAAATGTTTTAAAAATTAGAAATTGTTAATCTTCCAATAAATATTTTTTAAAATTTAACATCAAAGTATTTGTTATCTTGTTTTCTTTTTAAATAGTTATGCATAACCTTTTTTTTTTCTTCACAGAAACGCATAACCTTAAAGTGATATGATTTCTATTTTTTGTGGTCGTTTCCGAGTTCCTACCATCCTCGGAACCCTATAAAGATGGAAACAAACAATATTCGAACTCTGGACCATATAAAAATGGCCCCATCCCTTTGTTGTAATCTTTCCACCACGGGCTTCCTTTTTGGTCTTGTTTTCAGCCTTTATTCACTATTTTCTTCAAAACGAAGTTACAAGAACAATTCACAGGATTAAAGTTTTTATTTAAGAATCATTAGCGCTGCTAAATAATAAAAAGGTAACTATAATCACGGCACAGCTCGACACCAAAAAAAAAATCACGGCACAGCTAAATTAATACAAATCATTAGTACGTTTCTGGAGGCTAAAAGCCAAGCCTCCTTAACAAACAAATTACACAAGCCCCCATCTCTCTAAAATGTTACACTCTTACATTTATCCAAGCACCATAAAAGAATAGCATTTTCTTTTTCCAAACAATAATACAAATAACAGTTGTTTTGTGTTATGGATGATGCGTGAGGTTAGAGCACACCTCTTTTCAACCTCCTTTAGCCATAGCTCAACCGGGAATCTGAGGACCGTGTGGCTGTCTGAGTTTGACGCCTTGGAACCCCGATTTCACAGGCGTTGACTCTGGCCGCGAAACGTAGCGAGCAAAGCGACTCGTTGGTTGATGATTGATCGGGTGCGATGTTGACAAACATCAATGTTTTGGAATCACCACCAAGGCATGGCTGCAATGCAAATGTACAACATAGAAAGTTAAGTAGTATGAAATGGACATCTATAAAATAGGTAACAAAAGTTTAAAAGTCAAATCAAATTGCAAAGTGATATTATCAATTATCATATCAGGATAGCTGTTCAAAATTTAAGCAATTTAAACTCATAGTGCAAATTTCATAGGTTAAAAATACCTGAAGAAGGTATGTAAGTTTTGAATTCCTGAAAGGAACATGCTCCTCTTTCTTTGCCAAAGCGAATATTACATCACTCAAGGATGAGAGACTTTTGTTGATAGCCTAAACGTTGCAGCAAGAGAAAATTAGTTAATATTTCTTTTTATTACAAGCACTTATTACTGTTTTGTTGAACAATGCTAATCAAATGGATACCTGAGTTTCCTTCAACCGGTCCCCAGTTGCCCCACTCCTTGATAGTCTTTCACTTCCAGCAAGATCAATCAGATTTAAGACACCTTGTACTTGTTGTTCAGTGTTCTAGACGCATTGGAAAATGAAATATTAGGACAAAAGGAACAGTCAAAAACTCAAAATATCCAAGTGTGTCTCAAAATGAAAAATAAAAGTTTAGAGGTTCAAGTACCTCATTTATCCCACATATACGCAAAGTAAAGACAAAATGACTTCTGGATGATTGCTCATTCATCTGTGTCCTTCCAACAGACCTGAAAGAAGAGAAAGGGCATAAAGCCAAGAACCAAAATGCATTATATATAGTTGGAAATTGGAAGAGAACAATATTTCATCTGCAATTCATATGAAAGAGCACACATGTTCTTGCACATACTCTGCTCAAGAAATTTCTTTCAAGCATTATATTGGAGGATCCGACATAAACGAAACCATACCTGCATTGGGCAGCCTGTTTTAGGAGGGAGGAAATCTCATTCACACTACAAACATCCACAATAGTTAGATCGGAAACGTGCGTGTTTCCGTTTGCATCATGTTTAATCGTGTACTGCTTGCCAGGGACACCATTCTCTGATCGTGTCTGGTCGATCGCACTTGACCTATTTGATAACAAATCCCTGATGGTCTCGTTATAAATTTCCAAGATTGATGCCTGCAAATGTTAACAGGATATTTCAGCTTCCATTCATAGGTATAACCACATAAAAACCAGGATGAAGTATACTGAGTACTAACCTGCATTTTGTACTTCCAACCCTGATCTTTCAGAGTTTGACTAATCTGGAATATCTGTTCTAGAGAACGTGGTATCAACCCTTTCAAATCTGGCGCATCAGGCCTGCCCATCATTGTATAAGTTTTGCCTGAACCTGTTTGCCCATACGCAAAGATACACACCTGCCATAACAAGCCATGACCCTCAGTTTGTACGAAAACAAAACAATGAAAGACAGGAAAAAATAAGAAAGAAACGAAAAGTGTTGAGTATGACATGTAAAAGTAAAAAACCAACCTTGTATCCATCAAGTGCACTCTGCACTAGCTGGGATATCTCTAGGAATACGTCATTCTGTGAAGCGTCGTGATTAAACACCTTGTCAAATGTAAAAGGGTACTTCTGCCCTGTTGATCATCAACCATGGCATCGTTATACTTGTTGGCAAGGATAGGCACGAAGTGAAAACCATAACAAACAATAGCAGCAGAGAGATTGGTGCAAAGAAACTTGTGCATATACCGTTTTGAACCAAATCAATTCCCCGACCAAGTGCTTCTGTTGACGTAGGGTAAGAAACAACCATATCAGTTCCTGTGCCATCATCTGGTAGCAAAGGTCGTACACGGCAGAACACACGAATATTTCCTTTTAGCTCCTACAAATGGAAAATTAGAACGATGACCATTGGTTAGAATATATTTGCCTCACAACTTAATAGGGTTTTAGGATTCTCTTTTCTTTTTGGTGCGTGTTTGTTGGGGGGGAGTATTACCAGAATGGTGTTGTGCAGTTTTTTCCTCAGCTTCTCTCCTTCAACTATTTGAAATTCTCTATCTGCTAATTTATCCTGAAGCTCACGTATGATTCTTTTCTGCTCTTCAAACACTGTTCTTGTTTCTGATGCAGACATATCAGCCATCTAAGAGAAATAAAATAGATGTTCACATCAAATCTAGTTATCAAATGAGGACTATATAGAACATAGATCACCGATACCATTTAATTATTTCCTATAAATTTTAACAAAGCTAGAAAAGTAAGAAGCCTCTCCATGCGATAAACATAAGTCAATTGCATTACCTTTAACTTCTCCCTTTCAGCTTTCAACTGCTGCTCCAGTATGAATATTTGCTCCCTTTGAGAAGAACAAGTTTCCTATTACGAAAGCCCATTCTATTATCAGTATTCTGAATTATGGTCACAGGAGTGCATAATTAATATTAATAAAAAGGATAAAATATTACAACGTAGGAGATCTGTACAAACCTCAATAGCATTTGTTTTAATTGTCAAGGAATCCAATTTGGCACATGATTCCCCAGTAAATTCTTTGTACTTTGCTACTTCAGCTATTAAATCCTTTACTTGCTTCTGTTGACAATCACGGTCATCTCTGATTTGTTTTAACTCCTCACGAAGACATTTTAGTTCCTTTGTAGATATTTCTTTCTCGTGTAGAGCTTCACTCTGTGAAACCTGAAAAAGGCAAATATGAAAAGAGAGTAAACAAACGTTAGGATGCTATACTAAAACAACAACAGGAAGCTAATGCCAATTATCCAAATCCAAATCCAAATAAATAATAATTGAAAGCACGGAACAGTGTAATACTCCAAATCAAAAGTATTCCTCTTTAGTCTTTTTACAAAAAGATTTTATGACATGTTAGGAATCAGAGTACAAGTTGAATTCCAGTGCCATCATGAAGAAGTATGCCAGCACAGTAAACAGCAGAACAGCATAAGCAGGTGAAAGAAAGAAAGATCAGACTGAAAAAACTTACTTTTAGAGACACCAACTGCTCCTGCAGGACCTTATTGTGACCTCTAACATGGCTAAGGCTTTCAACAATGGTCGCTTTCTCTGTTTCAAGCCTTTTATTTGCCTCGTTAGCTGTTTCAAGATCTGACTGAAGACGTCTATTGTATTGCTGCAGACTCATATTGTACTCTTGTGATCGTTTGTACAAGTCCTCATTTGAAATAGCCTGCAAAACTCAACAGTTTCAAATAAATAACTAACAATGAGGGAATCACTAGGAATCAAATAACTGACTAGCATCAAGTGAAGAATAACCCAAGAGAAAAGCATTTTTGCCTTACAGATTTAAGCAGTTTATCAATGACTATATTATCTAGAATATAGCACAGTATTACCTTTCGCTCTGCGGCCGATTTCTCGTCCTGAATCCTCTCAAGCTCAGCTGATTTCTCTTTACAAACTTTCTCAGCTGCATTCCTTGCTTCCTTTTCTTCTCTGTAAAGATTATTGGCTTCCTGGTTTTCAAATCCATGAAAATTAAGACCATTAGGCAAGAGTTGGTGGGAAAAAAATAATAATAATCTCTTCAGTTGCATATTCAAACAGGCATTCTTACCAACTTATCTGATTCTTCCTTTGCAAGTTTCTCTTCTAAATCAGATATTCTCTTGTTCAATTCCTCCATCATATTCTTCATCTCAACCTCTGTGAAAAACAAGAGTGCGTCATGATTAAATAGTTGTTCTAGTGATATAAATTTCTTGTATAATATGTAATACAATCAAAGGAAATGTAAGTACTATGTGGCCTTTTAGAAACAGCAGCCAAATGAACAAGGTAGGAACTAGAACAAACTGAAGCTTTCTTCAACATCAAATTGCTAAAAAACATGAAATCATTAGACGATTACACTTAAGAATGAAATCTCTATTCACGGATAATACTCTGAAAAATCCGCTGAATTTGGATGACACAGCATAATAATATTAGAATTCAAAGAAGTTGGCATCCAACCACACCTTTAACAATAACCAGATGCTTTTAACAACATATCCAATCAACTTATCAGTTGTCACTCAAAAAGTCAACAAAGTCAAGAGAGAAACACTTTACCAGTATCATTGCACTTCTTCTGAGCTGCCTCTAGTTCAGAACCAAGCCTCTGCTTTTCTTGGGAATCTCCTTCTTCAATCTTCTTAAACCAGCGAACACAAAGCTTAAGCTTCTTTATCAGATCCGTCATCTGCTCCATCTTTTTCTGAAAAAGAAGTTGGGGAAAACACTATGAAACTAAAATACCAGCATAACAACAACCACCTAAGTACTTCAGCCAAAATAATAAAAATAAAAAGATCATTGTTCAAATAAGATCCACCGCCCAGATAACACAGAGATTCATTAAGATTCTCAAAATACCTTGTTATCATAAGGATTCCCCTTCTTCATCTTCTCATTCAACAACGCCTCTACATCCTCCTTCGTGAACTCAATGGTGCCACACTCAGACGGCTCGGCGGTTCCGGCATCACTTGCGGCATCCGTGCGGTTGTTAACGGATGAAAACGGGGTCCTTGTCCTGCTTCCTGTGGCTCCTTGTCTCTCCATCTTGTCAGCTCCGATTCTTCGACGCTTATCTGAGAATAATTCTTCTGAACCCGCCTTCTTCTGAAATAAAAGAAACGAAAAAATCAGAAAAAGAAATTGAGTGAAAACATGGAATTCGATTTTGAAATTAGATGAAAGGGGGGAAATGGGGACTTACGTGAGAGGGGCTGCGAGGAGGCCTGTTCTGGTTTCGAGAAGCCATGCTTGGCTTCGGAAATGGGGGATTGGGTCGATTTGGGAACTTAGGGTTTGTGAAAAAGGGAAGAAGAGAAGAGTAAGTGTGGATGGAGCGTGAAATTTGAATTTGTGTATAGCGCGGTGAACTCACTGAGTTGATCTTAATTCTTAAACAATAAAACAAAATAAATATTGCTTTTGTTTTATAACTTCAAATTTGAAACTAACGGTCATCTTCTCTTATCACCAAAAATGTATATTTTATTTTTGTTTAGGCCCACCCAAGGATATCTTGGTACATTCAGGCCCACCCGAGTTTGGCAACTAATTCATCACAAAATCATAATTAAATTAATTTCTATATCAGCATAAAAGAAAATTATGACCAAAAGAATAGTAATGATAAAGTATGTTTTTTTAAGACACCAAAAAAAAAAAAGTATGTTTATTTTTTAAATTTAAAGGAAAATTAAATAAATAAAATTTGACATGGTCAATGAATTTATAGAATCCCGGAAAAAAAAAAAGACTAGTAACTAAAATATTATTATATGATATTATCATTTCTATTTTCCATTACAAAAACTAGTATAACTCAAGTTCAGTCGCACTATTCCTACACCTTTTACTAAACACCAAATTGATACTTTTTTAAAAATACGGTAACTACTTGTTTATTAATTATATTTTGTCTATTTTAAGTACTAAAATATATAATTGATTAATAATAACAATATTTTTATACAAATATAAAATTGATGTTTATTAAAAAGGTGATTGAATAGCATTATTCAATTAAGTTAGTGTTAGTGTAACAATGAGAGCGTGTTTCTTTGGTTGCCAGTTACTGTTAATCTGTTATGCAAATTTGGAAGATGGTGGCTGGTATTTAAGTCTTACAATTAGCCAAATTTCTGCATTTCTTTATTTGATAGTAATGAAAATATATCTATCCTTTTAATTTAAAAAATGAGATTGATTTTTTTTTTTTTTTTGTCCAATTGAGATTGTCTTTGGTATATTGTAAAAAAAATGATAAAAGTCTCTAAAGAATAGACATAAAAAAAAATTTGTATATAAAAATATGTTATGAATTAATGAGCCGCCGGTTACTATACGGCACTATGCTGCATAGTAACCCAATAAATCCCGTCCATTCCTAATCAAGTTACTATGTTGCATAGTAAATGAATCATAGCCGTTCATTCCTTTTCATGTAATAGTAAATCTTTTACTATAAATAGGGCTATGATTTCATAAGTTTTTCATATCCAGAAATAAAAAAGAATTTCATATTCTTTCTCTCTATAGTTCTCTCTCTTGCTTTTCTATTGTTCTCTCTTTTATAGCTTTAATTCTACAACACGTTATCAACACGAGGCTCTGATCAATTTGCTTCGAAGCACGAAGCTCTAATTAAGTTTCTTTGAAGTAAGGTACTAATCTTTTACCATGTCTAATCTTTCTCGTCTCGAATTTGTACCCCTAAATATATCTGGTAATAATTTTCTATCATGGATACTTGATGTTGAAATCCATCTGAATTCAATGGGTCTTGGAGACACCATTGTGCCCAATAATGATGCATCCCTGAAGGATCGCGCTAAAGCCATGATATTCATTCGTCATCATTTTGACGAATCTCTGAAAAATGAATATCTGACCTTAAAAGATCCTGAAGATCTATGGCAGAACCTTGATGATAGGTATAATCACCAGAAGACGGTTATACTTCCTCGTGCCCGTTATGAGTGGACGCATCTGCGTCTACAAGACTTTAAAACCATTAGTGATTATAACTCGGC